>JAUTBZ010120468.1:0-16263 GCA_032361785.1 Lepetodrilus galriftensis
ACGAGGCTGTTGTGTACTGTGCCGTCTGCACCACCTATTTCGCTGGTACATGTCCCGGACAGAAATTACACTGTGCGATTCTGCTCCTTTCTAACAGCACATGTCCTGGACAGACAGTACAGACAGCACAGTTAGAAAGGAGCACTACCCTAGTTGTTCTGGCTCCAAGCCCTCGAAATATTGTAATTTATTAAATTTAATCTTCATGTTGGAAACAAAGTAACAAGCGATTCAAAATGGTCAACTTCTGCTTCATAATTATTACACAATGAAACAATAACAAGTATACTTCCAACATTTATTGAAAGGTTTGACATGGTTTGACATGGTTCTTCAATAAATACAATTGTATTTCATTTCTATACAAGTAATAACAAATATTCACAAATATTTACCCACAAATACCCATGATTAGCACCAATAAATCGTGTGCACTTTTGAACAAAAGTTATCTCCCATTAAGCTCTACAAAGCGAGTACTAAAACCTAGTCTTGGTGTTAAAGGATCGTGGTAACACTAACATTTTCAGAACTGTCTAAAATAGAAACATCAACAAATTTCGAGGCATAGTAAAACTCTATTGCCCGCATGTAAAATACATCTAAAACAATGCATAATGCATTGCCATGCATAAATCATTTGCATAATTTGTACTGAGATTTAACACAGTGTTCATGAAAATATTTTCTGCAGTAGTTTAACATTAAACAAATTCAATTTTATAGTCACAATACAGTACATGTTTGCTACATAAATGTCAAGGAAATATTCTCAAATGCTAACAAAACAAGCAAATTAAGCAATAATACCAAATTGTATTTCTAAACATTCACAGACCAACCAATGAAATAGCACTACGGTTATCAAATTAACACAGTATAATGTTGACTTGGCACACTAGCATGGAGAAACCACAAGATTATTCAATGACTTGGCACACTATTGAAACAATATCACCATCAGTAGGACGATATGCATGTGAACATGGACAGACAAGCTACTTCTTAATTGTAGTCTTCATTCATACATCCGTTGTTATAATTCTAAAACTGACTTAACTCACTTATTCACTTCATCTCACACACATAGACATTTACAAATTAGGCACCACGCGTCAGATAGTAAACATATTAACTGTTGACATGCTGTAGGCAACTGGAGATACCATGAAGAGCAGTACCAGTGCCTAAACCAGCATGGCGAGGGTTAATGACAGCGATAGACATGCTTTCTATCTGGCGATTCATGGTTCAAATTTACTTTCAATTTCAATTTACCAATGGAGTGCATGTAGTATTGTTTTACGTCACAGCGGGGCTCTTTCACTCATAATTACGATATTTACATCTGAATACACATTCCATTCCATAAACCGATAGAAACATTATACTGAATTTGCAATGCAAAAAGATATTGTGCCTAGACATGGAATAATCTTGTGATTCTCAACATTGGCATTGACTATCATGCGCACAGCAGTTAATTTGGTGACAGCAACACTATTTCATTCGTAGGTCTGACTCACAACCACATCTCACAACAGATGAATACAAGGCATTCTCTTCAAAATGAGCAAAGCTTATTCACAACTATTGTTGTAGAGCTGAACATATTCCTAGATGCATAAACTTCACTCGTACTACCGGGGTAACATACCCACCTCTGTACTTATAAACCTGTTACTCACAGAAACGTGCCTACCTCTAGATACACACCTGTAACTCACACACACATATCCACCTGGTAGATACACACACACCTGCAACTCACACACACCCAACTCTAGTTGCACACATCTGTCACTCACACACACATACCCAACTCTAGATGCACACACCTGTCACTCACACAAATGTAACAGTTTCTTCACCATACTGAACATCGACCACAACTGGGGCCAGGCTTGCTCGAGAGTTGCTGGGATATTTGGGCGTGGCCCCAGGCTTTCCAACCAAGATGGCATCCGACACATGATCAACATGATCAGCAGAACGGACGCCATTTTCACGCCAGTCGTCTAATTGGCTGTGACTTCTAAGCACTCGTCGAAAACCGGAATGTTCAGAGTGGCCAATGACCACCTCTCCAGTGTTTTTGTTTTCAAGTCCAGATAATGGTGTTGGGGGTGTGTACTTGGGACATGGCTGGAATGCCCCACGGGGGGTGGAGGGTGGGGGTGGGGGATGGCGATACGGGGGCGGGGCAGGAGGAGGACTTTCCTGATAGTTCCTGTCTATTGCCTCGCATATCTGGTGTTCATACGCCTGCTGAGAGTGCACTCGTTTCTGAGGGGAGTACTTTTCCGGAGAAGCTAACGGGGCATCGTTCAACCAGTCCCAAGAAGGCACTTCCTGACGGCTGCCGTTCCAGTGATCTTGACCACTACTTGCCATGTAAAAGCTTTCGGTGTTTTCCACGTCAAATTCGTCGGCGTCTAAAACTACCGGCTGCATCTGGAAGTAGTCGTCGCCGAGTTCCTGGGACGGTAGAATGCTGTCTGAAGTGAAGCTCTGATTGGACGGTTCAAATCCTGGCGTCCCGAACGTGGTGGACTTCCGAGGACGAGTCCCTCCGCTGGACGGGGTCCGTGGCGCCGGGGACGGCCGGCCGTGACTGTGGATGTACTCGACGTCGTCGAACATGTCGGCCGTGGATGTCTGCACGCCTGGGGGCTCGCTCGTTGGCTCGGGCGGCTCCGTCTTCAGGAATTCTGGGATATCCACGGTCTCCGTGCCAACACCTCGCTGGTCGTCCAGGCGATGCCTCTGAGCACGTGATAGAAGCTCGAACAGCTTCTCATCTAGAAAATAGAAACAAGATTAGTTATATTGTTCATATTACAATGTATTTGTTTTGAATATCTTTATTTATTTATATACTTTTTGTTTTATACCTTGCACTTTAAAAATATTAAAATCAGATAATATTCTATTTTATTTAGTGTCGCTTTCTAGATTCTTTCACTAATATCACATCAGTTTAGGGCAGGAGAAAACCCACAACATCCTTAGCACTGAATGTTGCAGTAAACCTGCAAGCACCAGCTGGTACTGATAAGATCAAGGATGATAACTACATTGCCACTCTACAGACAGTGCATCCCATCAATATCGCATCAAAAAGGTAACTTTCACAAACATTGATGCATGGCCTCCGGGGTGGGATTTGAACATATGTTAACATTATTTTTATTTTTTATTTAATAATTTATAAGCTGCAGATAATATAAGCTGTGTTATGGTCATATAAAAGTGAGTGAGTGAATATGGAGTTTATAAATATAAATATAAAAGAAAAAACAATTTCCATCCAAATACATTAAAACATTGTCTATTGAAAGGGACAGATACATGGCTATGTTTTAACGCTACAAATACAACAGCAACACTTACTCTCCGGATCCGATCTCGTATTCTTGAGTTCACTCCTTTGGGGAGCTAGAGCCACCTTGCTCTTTGCCGCTGTAGACTTCGCCTTGCTGTCTTTTGCCGCCTTGCCCAGGGACTCTCTTCTCAGCAGGGCGAATAAGCCGGATAAGCGATGCGCGTCGTGATTTTTGTGAACCTAAACATTAAATCAAACATGATATTAGAACTTGCCTTGCTGGTTCAAAGAGATGGCTCTGCATTAGAACATCAACAGGTGATAATTATGATAACATGTTCCACAACGAGTAACATTGATAACAGCCTCGGATAACTCCTGTCAAGTGCCGAGTAATCAGTCATGCAAAATATTAATCATTACACCCATACTGTGCTGACAATATCCCAGCCAAATATCCAGTTAATAGCAGGCCGTCGGGGTTAGAGATTCAGACATGCCAACAACAAACTGCACTCCATGTATATACAGCTTAACAACATACCACAACAAAAATCTGCCATCCTCTTAAATAAAGAACTACCAAAACCCAAATATATTTATTTTTAAAGCAGGGGAGTTAATTCCACATCATGGGAGATAACTCCACATCAGCAAAAGGGGAGATAACTGCCCCTTACCTTTGTCTTATCGAGTTCCATTATACCCAGTTCATCAAACCTATGAGCTGTTTCCGATTTCCCTTTCATCAAGTCCTCAAATATACGATTAGTTATTTCGTCAAGCGATTCCGGCTTACTGTTACCCTGGCTAGCAGGTTTGATGCGGCTAGCGGTGGGTGGGACTGGGGGCCGGTGCGGCCGAGACGACATGCCGGGCCGTTCCTCCACGACCCTGTCTGTTAGACAACGAAACATGCATGGATGTTAATGTCTCGTACAGTCCATGCCCCATGCAGGGTGATGTAACAGGTGCTATATGGAAGGATGGCTTGGTGAACGGTGTGGGTGAATATAGCGAGAGAATAGCGAGCGAGCGGGTGAAAAATTAGTGAGCAACTGAATTGAGTAAGTGAATACACAGTGAGGTGAATAGGTAGTGAGTAAATCATGCAGTTAGTAAGCAAGAAACAAGCAAGCAGCAATTGATATTACTATTATCTAGCAATACATTAATTTGGTTAATAAACCATCTTTTCATTATGTAGTAAAATATTGCTTAGTTAGTAAAGAAAATATAAAAGAACAAAGAAAAGATATGTTAAGCAAATAATTAAATAATGCAAAATGACTAATTATCTCATTATAATAATTATTTAAAGAGGTTCAATGGAATGCCATGGCTATCTTTCATGAAAATAACATTTCCAGAAATGTTTTGATTTAACAAGTAAATCGATTCATGTAATGCAATAAAAAGAACATGACCATGTGACAATGTGACCAGTCATTTTTCCAAAAACAGAAAATCCAAAAGAAGATTGGCCAGTATTTGCCTTTTAAATATGTGACGCTGTGTGACATGAACAATACAACAGTATGACAGATCATGAACACAAACAGTATGACAATATGCAAAAAATATGTAAAAAAATAAGTATAACAGATCATATTTCTTTTGTTTGAATTTGGATTTAGAGCCACATTCCAGATTGTTTCACTTTATACCACGGCTTGTCAGCTTATGGCAAGAGTAAACCTGTAACACCAGTAGCACAGAGTAATGCAGAAAACCGGCCAACGCCAGTAGGCAATGACGATCCAAGGAAGATAACTGCAAGGTAATGGTAGAGACAACACATTCAGTCCTGCTCCCTTCTACCTCTTCTGTCTGTACTTTCTGTCCAAGACATACGCAGTTACACAGTGTGGCATTGATCCTTTGTAAGTGCACATGTATCGGACAGAAAGTACAGACAGAACAGCTAGAAAGGAGCAAGCCCATGATTTTGTCAGAAAAGTTACTTTCACAACCATTGATGAAGTATCTGAATCAGAGTTGAACTCGGAACCTTCTGGCTCCAAAGTCTGACACTCTACCACTCTACTAACAACTTTCTGGGGCCCTTGCTAAATCAGTTATTTTGCATTATTCATTGGTTAGTCAGCTAGTGATTCTACAACTATAATATCATGCAGGACAAATTATTATTAGTAAAAAATGGTTGTTAATGTAATTGCATAGCTGCATATTAATTAAATAATGATGTTACAATACATACTAAGCAAATGGAGATGCATGTTAGTAATAAGGTAACTGTCGATGATGGACAATGATGAAAGCGAACAATAAGTTTGTCGAAACCCGGACCCATTATCCCATACAGCACAACCCCCACAGCAAGTCTAGAATCAAGCATAGTTTGGACAACGACAGTTCTCAAACCACAGAAGTCTCGGAGGAAATGAATGAAACACACCAAAACAAAGCAGTGAAACAGAACTAAACAGACAAGGTTGCCATGATGATGGTAGTCACTTAAATGAACTAAAACAAAAGCAGCATGATGATGAACACAAGCTAATGCAATCATGTTGTATCAGACTCGCAGAGGACCGGGCTGAAAACCTACCTGTTAGATCTGCCAGCCAAGATAATGATACACACCAGTGGGCCTATTATCGAAATGTTCTTACGATCGTAAGACAATCTTAGCGATTCTTATAAATAGGGCTACGAACTGTTCTTAGGCTAAGAAGTTTGTAAGTACGTTTCGAGAATAGGCCCTCTGGATACAATAAAACTATCAGAGATTAATGTTAATAATTCCTCAAAATAATATATGGCCCGATACCATATTATGGAATTATTAAACATTTACTCACAATTACCTATTCATATAGTAACTTTTCAGAGCAACATAGAAATATGCAGTAGACATATCTATTCGACATATCTTCACTTAATTACTAAAATTATATTAGATACAAACATAGATTGCATTAATGGCAAAAATAAAACATAATATTAAAAATAACTTGAAAATGTTAATCACGAACATGTTCACCGTACATGTCATGTAATGGTTAAAAACTAAAAGCCTGCATTTGGCTGCATTGTATAAAAGAACACATGAATCAGCTGCAGCACTCTAGTGGTATGCAATCACAGATTTCAATATTAGTCGTAGTACAGCAGTGGATCGTACAAAAGAATATATGCTCATGTGGCATTTTTAAATTTTAGAAGTAGAATTCAATGCCATCTCATTAAGAAGCTAACACATTTAACCCTCTCCCTGCTGAGGCAACCGGACATGCCCTAAGGAGCAGTGATTGTGCCTATTCCAGCAGGGAAAGGGTTAAAGGTGGGATGTTTTCTATGTGTGGAGAGAGATGAATATGGAATGATTCCGGAACTGGGCCCCACTAGGCCACTACTGATGACGACCATGCAATGAATGACGTATTCCCTACTGTGTGTGCAGTCTAGGATAGTGTGGGATCGTGATGCTAAATGCAAGCCATGTGCTTGGAAAATGTGGTATATTGCATACAAGTGATAATACATACTGCTGATCATTGCAACTTACTACTGAGCAACTACTGATAACAACTACTGTAATAGTACTGTAACTGTAACTACTGATAACAAGTGGGATATGAAGAATATGCAGCTGGTTTTATAAAGTAAAGTGTCATAACAAATCAAATGTTCACTTAATTCAATGATATGCCTGTAGGCATTTAATAATTATGGAGTTGTTCTATGAATAATATGAATAATAATAATAATAATAATAATAATAATAATAATGTCATTGTGTGAAACGAGCGGGATACGTTATATGACTTTTCACCAAACAGATGCGTTCGGCTGCGAATATTGTGAGGGATAAAAAACGATGGAAAAAGTCATTATGGTACCCTACAAGTTGCATACAATTTTACCTACCAAATATAAAATAGTAATTTATCTACCAAATATATAATAGTAAATCTGTATCACTTATTTCCTCAATTATATATCCTGGCACTGTGATATTATTTGATATCAATAATTTCAAATAATAATACTTTTATCGATTCTTGTAAAAACTTGACTTATAAAGTTATAAAGGGGGGTTGATAGAATGGCAGGAAACCTGGCACCGAGGTTAGGAAATAGTTTTCAGGATCAACTCAATAATCATGCTCAAGCCAGAGTCTGAATTTACATACCGAGCTGACCACAAAACTTGAGCTGAGCATGAAATCACACCCAAAAAGGTATAGTAACCTAGGGCCTGGATCTGCTGGTCGAGGGCCAGATATAATTGAGGAAACACAGAACACTGCTAGCCCTGCAGAACGTTCTCAACATATACGGTAGTACAGAACATAGTAATGATGCCAACTAACCTAGTGGGTCCTCTTTGGACAACACAACAACTCTTTGGTTGTCCAGTGACAACACCATCGTCTCAGTGTCCAGAAAGTCGTCGTGTCCAGACTGAAATAGACAACCAACATCACAATCAGATCTAATGTTTGTACAGACAACATTGAATACAAAACAGGCAGCATTTGGCTACGAAGTCATTCATTTACCAGAGAATTCTGATCCTAAAAATGTCCTTCCAAAAACAAATCCTCAAAATAATCTAAATCCCCAAATAATCTATCGTTCCCTTTCCAAGAAAATACATACCGTTAAATATTTGCAAAATCAACAATTGTATTCATGTTCATGTATTTCCAACAAAATAATAAAGGTAAATCCTTGACAGAACTACAAGGAGACAATTCCCACATACCAGTTGAACAAGTATCCCATCAATTCTGTAGCCATATTTGTTGAGGATAGGTTTGAACACATCGCGGATAGTTCTGTTGGGCTTGGCCTTGACCCCGATGGACTTCTTGTTGGGGAAATCCATGCGGAAGAGGACTCTCCGTTCTATGACGACTTCTCGCGACCCCAGTGTGGACACATCCTCGCTCAGGTCCAGCGGCTGCAACATCAATACAAATATTCTTACCATGACTGTTATCAATATCATCTAGGGCCTGCTCCTTTCTAGCTGTACTATCTGTACTTTCTGTCCGATGCATGTGCAGTTACATTTTGCAGTGTTGATCCTTGGTAACTGCGCATGCGTCGGACAGAAAGTACGGAAAGAACAGCTAGAAATAATAAGTTACTAGAACACATACAGATGTCAAGGCTTTGTTTTATGGAAGGCTGATACAATAGTACATCAGGCTGTCTGCCTGGTTCGACTAGAGAAGGAAATGAAGAATAACTTGCCTTGGTATTGTTTCGCGAAGCTCTCATATCGACTACGAGACCACAGTGCTCTCGTAAGTGCCCGATCGCCATGTACAAGAGATCACTACGAGAGTGCTTATGATCTCTTAGTAGATACAAGAGCTTCCAGAAATTATGCCCTATAAATAATGCTAGCCAGCTAGCAGAGAAAAGGTTAACCTTACATCGGAAGTCTTATAAAAGCAGGCATTATAAACCAGTGAGCGATTATGGTGATTATCAAGATGCATCACGTGACTGGCATGTTGCTATGGTTACCCACCTTGTCAGATCCCAGCAAGAAGACATCCACAGACGCGATGGAGAGTCCGCGTTTCTCGCAGAGCTTCCCCAGGACGGAGCGACTGGATTGGCCGGGCTTGGCGCACACCACGGTCGTAGAGCCGTCAGGGAGAACCACGCGGCAGAACTTGAACTGACCTTCGTTAGTGTCGCGCATCTCCTGGTAATTAGAAATGAGTCATTGTTTATTTCATCTTTATTAGGGCTTGGTTCATCATTGGAATAAACCTCTGCGGGTTTATCGTTAAAAAGCAAATAATATATTCTTGATTTTCCATAGTATTTTTGTATTAGAATTCATGGAACTAGGCATACATATGATACTGTGTGAACATGTCCAGCATGGTGAGTGACTACCCACCTCTTTGGTCTGGAACACCTCCTTCCTCATAGTGCTGAGATCTATTCCTGGACCGGGACACTTCTTCAGGTTGTTGTTCACCTCCTTGTCCTTGACCCTGATGTCCTTGACCCCTCGTTTGAGGTCAATTTCTGATGGCAGTTTGTTGCCATGTTTATGCTTGTCTGCAAAAAAAAAATTACAATCAGTGAAATTGTTATATTTGTGGAATTAATCAATAGCAAGTGAAAATGTCTTCAAGAACGTAAACCAAAACGCAGATATACAGATATATACAGATATATAGGCAGGATTTTAAAGTCAATAGAGACAGTACAGTCTCTACTGACAAGCATACATACAAAAAAAACATGGAGGCTAAATTTCAAGCTCATTCAAAGAATAAAAATACTAAAATGTTGGATACTTACTCTGTCTCCACGGTAACAGAGATCTTCTCCTCTTTTCATTTTCTTTACCTTTGCCAATCTGTGAAAACATTATTCAGATTATTAATACAGTCAAAATTAAAACAGAAAATAAACAAACGCATTATTAATATTATGACATAATACTTACAACTTATCCTAAGTACAAATATATTAAATATCTAACAATGTAACAAACAGACAGTCCAAACGATACATACCAACTAACGGAAAACGAGCCACTCCCAATCGGTGTAACATTCTTTGTAACGTTCAATGTGATCTACACAAGAACTGGCCATACATTTGATTATGTGGAATTAAAATTCAATAGGTTTCTCCTAGTATAAAAACTAAATAAATTAATTAGTTTTGGAAATGATAAATTGCTACAAGTTCTGTATAACTGACCTTTTTCTCATCCTTGTCGGCGAGAGTGTCCTCCATAGGGTCGTGAGGCAGGTTGAGTTGTCTCCCTTCCATCTCGCGCATCAGATAAGTCCGGTACATTTCCCCCTTCAGGAAACGCATATAGCTGTCTTGTCTCATTAGCTGGTAGATCTGCAGGAACGTAAACAAGTCATTATTTAATTGGCTTTACTCTAATAACATTAGGGTTAGGGTTAACATTAATAATCTGCATAATATTTTGTTGTTAATATCTCAAAACTCTATGCTGAAAGCAGCCAATGATGCACAAAAGACCAGTGCCTGTGTCTAACCTAGCAGGGAAAAGGTTAAAACATAAAACTTGACCGTGTATTAATTTTCATTGTAGAGCTATTTTCCAAATAATACAATAATAAAAGCAATATACTAAATTTCCATTGGATATTAGAGCTAATACTACACAACTAGGTCCCAAGATTAAAAACATTTTTTAGTATAAACTCGTGACTTTGTTCACAAATCCCAGTTGAGCTTAAGCTTGAGCATGAAATCATACTCGAAAGGCTTTGTAATCTCTGGGCTAGATCAGAGCCAAATTCTATCAGTCCAACACTCTACTGACTGAGCCAAAGGGGTAACCCTGCTGGTCGAGAGCAGTAGGTGGCTACATACCGACATCAAGCTCTACAAGTTCCCATGTGACATATGGGATCGTGGCTGGATGACTTACGTGTTTCTGAGCCATGTCGAACATAGCCGGGGACGGTTCATCCAAGTGTTTCTCTGCATTGAGTCTGGAGGCGCTGTCCACGTTGACAGGATCGGACGCCTTGGGAGACAGGTGCATGCTGTAGATTACTTTGGCTTTTGATTTCCTCTGAAATAATACGATTACACACATGGTGAAAATATATCCTGAAACTTGTATGCTACAATGCATTAATTATTTTCACAATGCTGCCCATGAAAAAAAAATAGAATTCAAAAATAATTATATATTAAAGTATATATGATATTCACTAAATCAGAGCTGGATTCAGATTTGTTGCTTTAAAGTTCATTGGCAGTTCATAGTGCATTAAACCCCTTTGATACAAGTTCGTGAAAACATGTCATATCATTTTATTACTTGCAAAATTTGTAATATCTTACATAAAAGTAATACTGTTGTCCCAATATTAAATATTTTAATTATATAAATGCTGTCTGTGACGTGATTATACGACTTTATAGACAGTTAACCCAAAGTGTTATTTTCACTTGTGAAAAACAACCTTTGTTATTGCCACTGCTAACACTTTTGGTTATTGTTCACAAGTGAAAAATAATTTCTTATTGGGACCAGTTAAACTGGGGGGCTGTCTATGAAGTCGTATAATCAAGTCACAGATAAAGTATGTCATCACATATTGACGTCAGTCATAAAGATGCAACAATAAAGGATGTCAAATCGGAACTGAGGCGGCCGGGCAGTGAGGGAAGGGGAATGAAATAGGCCGATCCATTCTTAGATAGTACCCAACTAAATTATGAAAGTTAGTTATATTTCACTGCATTTATGTAATCTTCTTGCATTTTCAATTTATTTATTTATTTGACATGTCAGCTAGAATGTTCATTGTATTCCTGATGTGATCGAGGTCAGATATCCTCCATAATGGGGGCTTCTCAGTAGACAGATCACTATCAAGATATTTGTGATCACCCACCCTCAGAACACACCTAGATACAATACTACCGATGTGGGAGCTCAGAACACACCTAGATTACAATAATACTGATGTGATACCCCTGTGAGGAGTTCAGAACACACCTAGATACAATACTACTGATGTGATAGCCCTGTGAGGAGCTCAATATCACAGGAAACAAGATCCAAGGTTAATCCGTACTAATGTAGAAAACAAATGAAAAATCTTATCTCATCTTAAGAAAAATCTTATCTTAAACATTTTGTTTGAGAATCGCAAAGTATGTCCGTCCTTGGGAAAGGCTTAAAGATAAATTGATACAAATCTGAGACAATTTCAAATGCAAACTGTTCGGTGAATATGTCATCTATTAAACTGAAGGTTAGGTGTTTAATGAAATCAAATATTGTTGAACATTTGGACGTTTACACAAGATCTGGTTGACAAAGGACGGTGTCAGATTCCTACAGCTGTTTGAAAACGGTTGGTGAGTGAATATGGAGTTTAACATCGCTGCAGGAAACAGATGGAAAAATAAACAATCCCAAGATTTTCTGACAGCCAATTTCTAGTATTAATTAAACTTATTTAAATTTAACTGGAATCTTGAGAAAGCAGGAAACACTGGTATTATGATTTATCCCGAAGACAAGCTAGCATAGTTGCTATGGAAATAGCTACGTTTATCAACCTCCAGACATTAAAACTGTCGGAGAAAGTTATTGTTTTATGTCATAGCTGGAATCTTTCACACATGTGACAAACAATATTAAATTAAATATATTTAATTAAATGTCTTAGAATAGTTCTAGTCAATATTTATAAGCATACCCCCACTGCACATTTGTTTAAAATACTGTCTATAAATAGGGGCCTATCATTTTGTGCCAATAGTCAGTCAGCGAAAAGTCATATATGAGTAATTGTGCAGACGGTAGTCTCACCTGGTCATCATTGGTGAGTTTCTTGTACTGTTCGCACAGTCTCCAGAATACAATGTTCTCCTCGCTGAACTCCTTCTTCAAGAACTCCTGAAATACACAAATTTCACACCATATAAAAGAAAATGCATTATAAAAGAAAATGCATTTATATTAATATTTTGAAAAAATAAACTCATGAAAACCTTTAGTGCCATGTATGATGTGTGATGCAAAATAACATTTTGAGGAAAAGAAACACAAGTTGAATAGTGACTGATCTGGGGAATTTAAAAAGGTCTATTCGAGAGTGTTTTGCAGTAAGTATCGAAATATAAATTAACAGTTTCTATAGTGAATAATGCAGGGACATTTTCCAAGTAAAAATATATTAAAATTAATTCAAAATGTAATATTAACTTTACAAAACCAAAACTAATAATTACTGTTTTAGTATTATCACAATGAATCCTAAAATAAAAGGGAAATATCTTGAAGCTTCCTCAATGGTTAATTTGGATATTGTTCATTTCGCGTCTTCTACTTACTGTGAAGACAACAATTCCGCCGTTGTCCTGAAGAAGTTTGTCGAAGTTGACGGCCCATCCCGCCACTCGGCCAATGTCATCCTTCTCCTGAGACTGGGCAATATGGGTCACGATGCTGTTGACACTATTTGCCGGCAACAGCTTATGTATAGTTTGGTCTCCATCACCAGCGATCAATGACTGAAACATGGGAATTAATTGAGAAATGTTACAATCTTTAACACTATTAAGCCAATCTGAAGCTTGGAATTTTATTAAAGTCTTATCTGACATTCGGGCGTTGGATTACACGGAATGATCGTCTCTCGACTTGAACGTCAGCCAAGGTAATCATGTCGGTAACTTAGACCTCCAGTCACATTATTGCTTGAATAAAACACAAGTGTCAGGTTGCAAACGTAATACCACAAACTCAAACAGCGGGAACCTACAAGAGCCCAAAATGTTTCTGGTTTGCTTTGAATTTTATGACCCTCTCAAAGCTCACGTCACCCCAAAATCGGATTATAAGCCAGTTGTTTGAACTCGAAGTCCAACTGGGTACTTTATGAGGAATAGAATAACCAAACTTACTGAATTGTGAAGAAAGATAATTTGTGACGCGGGTATCTCGACAAGTCTTTGTTCTTCAGACCCAAGTAACTCGTTCCTCAGTATCCGCATGCAAATCATTGCTCATTATATATTCCACTCTGAATTATTCCACAGTAATAAATCCTATTAGTATTATTGAACAATCATCTTGGTGAAAATCACAGTCGTTGATTGCTGCAACCAGGGACACTGTCTCCCAAAACAATTGTGCAAGGTTAAAATTGTTACAAGTTGCCAGGTAGGAAATACGTCAATCAGAAACAAGTATAATAGTATAGACCAGTCCGGGTCTCTACACATGAACAGCTCTAAAAGACATCCGTGATTATATCCACTTGGGTTAGCCAGCTACCTATTCACACACACACACACTATAATATTCTTATAATAATCACAAGCTCTCCAGCTAATGGGAATTGAGTTACAATCACAACCCAATGACTGGCAAGCATTGTCAGGTAAGATTAACAAATTAAGCAGATTGGAAGCATACCATACTCCCCGGTTAGACTTCAAGCATGACACGGCATATCGGGTCCAATATTAATAACTATCTAGGCACATTGGGTCCGACATTAATAACCATCCGCATAGGAGGTAAAATAATGGACAAAACAAACATGATAGCTACTAAAATTACGATTCTTTAGCATGTAATAACATGATTTGATATGGTCGAAGGTTCTCTCAGTGTGTATTGCAAAACGGGGCTATTGTTCAGAAAGATTAATGTACGTTGACGGAGAGCTGGTTATGTGAGAACAAAAACAACCAGTCATGATCACATGACGTAGTACTAGAAAGACACATACATGACAATTACATACAGTATTAGTTCATAAAATTATATTGGTATTTTTAAGATAGTATTAATTACATATTAATGTATGTATTGCATAAGTATAGTATTCTATTTTCGTAATGCATAAAGAGAAAATAAGTAAATTAATTGTAATAATACATTTTAAAAAATCCAAAAAAAATCAAGTATATAAATAAAGTTATTTAAATACATAACAAGGGAAAAATAAGAGAGAAAAAAAAACCATTTAAAATAAGATAAGCTGAAAGTAATTATCATTTTTTGTTTCCATTTCAGACTACGATAATTCGTTTAATGAACTCAACCTGGGTAATTTAATTTGTTACATATTCAATTAAGCAATAATTATTACATATTCTTGTCAATAAATTGATTGCTTAAACCCTCATATAAACAGTTACCGCTTTGAACTGTTACCTCTTGAAAAAAATTACAAGAATGTGAAGCTATGTTGTAAACTAGCTAGCAGATTCATGGTTCAGCGATTCTGTGATAGTGTACAATTACAGTACATGTAGCTACAGGTAGAAATACATCAGCAGTGATTACAATTTATAACAATAAGTTGTATTATGGTACAGTAATTCTTACATTTTTATCAAAAACAAAAAGAATAGTTCTATATCAAGTGGGATGGTTTGGACATAATTATTCAAAATATGTATCAAAATATATTACCAAAAGAAAAATTATTTAAAAAATAATAATAAAAGACAAAAGTGTATTTTGTCAATTTGAAAGTAACAAAGTTTGCCAAAAAAACTAAAACTTATTGAGCAAAATTCAATTATCTGATAGAAATAAATAAATTCTGTCTGGGACAGAAATTCAGAAGTAAGCGCACAGACTTTAACCCTACCAGTGATAAAGATATCACCCTCAGTCTGATTTTAACAGCCAGTAAAGCTTAACAAAACAGCAGGGGTTAAATAACAGCATTGTAAAATAAAGACCCGTAAAGAGATGCAGCAATTAAAACGTACTAAAGGGTTTACAGACACAATACCCCTTGAATCTCATCGAGGAGAAGATACACTGAGGGGCCAAGTGTTGTGTATAGCTGGGGGGCAGCCCCAATTTCCCCGCAATAATCAGCCTCAAAGGGGATCCTGATTACCTGGCAATATTGTCCAGGGGACGGGAGGGGGGACCGACAACAATTTGTCAGTATCACAGAGCAGTTTGGAAGGGATTAGCAGGTCTGCCTCAGGCTCCACCAGCAGGGCAAGACAATAACGTCTGTTGTCAGGAAAACAGTAGCACTTCTAGACATAACAGTAAACAGTGCACCACACCAGGTACTAATATTTATGTTGGGTTCTAAGCTTTGTGCAGCTTTTTATTCAATTCACTGGATGTAAAACGTTATTGAGATAAGGTCAAATATGCCATGACATACGCTGACAACAATGCCACAATGGAATATGCACTTATATATATCAATAGTTCTATAATCTGCAATATACAGATATAAAACTACCTAACAGTAATAGTAGGATTTATATATAAACTAGGATACGTTGGTACTTTACGTCTGAATTACGAATGATATAATTTCCAGCTGCTTAATTCAAAAGTAAGGCAGAGTAAATTTCATTTATTATTATTGTTTTTAAAAAACCCAACTACTGGCACATATTAGTTGTTTTATAATTCAATCCATATTTTTAAT
>JAUTBZ010120479.1:0-16263 GCA_032361785.1 Lepetodrilus galriftensis
TTTGTCTTGGAGTATGTCTGCTTAATGGTACCAGGTATCTTTTGTCTTGGAGTATGTCTGCTTAATGGTACCAGGTATCTTTTGTCTTGGAGTATGTCTATGTAATGGTACCAGGTATATATTTATCTTGGAGTATGTCTGCTTAATGGTACCAGGTATATTTTGTCTTGGAGTATGTCTGCTTAATGGTACCAGGTATCTTTTGTCTTGGAGTATGTCTGCTTAATGGTACCAGGTACCAGGTATATTTATATTCAGACAGGCATGCTTTCCAATTCATCTTGGAATCATCTTGCTTATGTTTGACAGTAATGCATGCCTTGAAGCTGAGAGATGAGTTAATTTAATAGATAAATGATATTTGCTGATTTGAAGATTTCATATGTTCACTGCGGTCTACAAAGACAGTAAATGCTATTGACTTGTTTTTCTGATATTGATCTTCATGAAGAGAATATGAATGCACTTTACATTATTGTTATTCTTGATTTGAACCTAACAGTCATGCCCACTTTGCTATACCCTATTGTTGGAGATCCCACAAAAGTTTACCCCATTTTGGTAGATCACATGATATTGATAGGATGCGCTGTCGGTAGAATGGCAAAATGCAGATATAATCCTTGGTCTTGTCAGTACCAGCCAGTGCTCGCAAGTTTATTGCAACATTATTCGCTACGGATGTGGCAGGTTTCCTCCTGCCCCAAACCTGACAAGTCATGATGTAAGTGAAAAAGTCTTGAAAATGATTCTAAACACCAATTTAATAAATGAATAAAAAGTCCCCGCTCTGGTGCCAATAATGGCACATCCCAGTATGATATGCCCCACTCTGGTATACCCCACTCTAGTATGATACTTTCTGTTGATTGGGTTGTTCTTTCCCCCACTGACACAGACCTAGAGGATTACCCTGTGATGTTACTGGGCCTTAGAAGTGTGTGAGCGGGTTACTAATCTCTTCTGACTGCTGGAACAGAACGATTGTGAACTCATCCCCTCTGGTCAGGGAGTCTTCTCGTGATCTGAGAGATGCTTTCTACAAGGTGTGAAATGGTTTGCCCCACTTTGATGTGGTATCTAGAATCATCAGAGAAACTGTTAAGATTAAATGTGTTTAAACCCTGCACAGACATGCCAAGGTTATTCTTAGTCTTAACCCTCTCCCTGAAGGCGACTTAAGTTGCCCGATCACATGCAAAAATAGAACACTTTGATTTATTCAGCAGGGAGAAGGTTAAACACATGCAATCCCTGCAGCTTCACGTATTTAATCAGCAAACACATTTTTACCTGAAACTGTTTTCAGATAAATTGTCTACTCAAGTGTGTTTTTCAACAACTGCATATATATTCCTCATGTTCCACAAGTTTTCAATAGTTTCATATGTAACTGGTAATTGAATTCTTTGACAGGACCAATAAATCACTATTAGTACTTCGGTATTTAATTGGAACAAACAATATCATACCAAGGGACTTCCTCATTCAATGATTACATCGCAGAGGTGCCAAAGCATTTACTTTTCTGCACTCTGCCTTGTAGCTGACATTTAGTCTAAGACTATCATCAATATATATGAAAAAGATGTAACAATTCCATTCTTTAAGTTACCACATTCAAAGGTATGCAATCCCAAAAGCTGATAACTCGTGGCGATAATTGTGTTTCCACTCTTATCTGTCGACACCCAGGAAGTGTCCATGCCACCGTAACACCATCAGTAAATACTAGGCTCTATATTTCCATGAATTAATTCAGTTTAAATCGATGTCGACTTGGGACAAGTTCACGTTGTCTCCACGCTCTGTATAATGAGTTCCTTTGAAGCAGACTCTTCTAATTCCTAGGAAGCCATGGCAGTAACATTCCACATTCTTTCCGAACACTTACCGACAAATTGAAAGTGGAACATACTGCCCAATGTTTCATTCTCTCAGCACAAATGTCCAATTTTATTAATCTCTTTGAAACCTTTAAAATTTTGCACATTCCTGTTGAACATGCATGGACACATTGACAGCATTGATCTCCCTTGGCCTGACAACTTGGTAAGGAGGTATTTTGTGGAGTTAACCAGGTTCTTAGCACGTCTCCAGTCCTGATTTGGATCACTGGCTTGGCACCGTCCCTTTCATTCATAGGAAGTCTATGGGGATATAGATTACGACTGATACGGATAGTGGGTCGCCTCTGTTGGCTGAGTACTTGCCAGTGTGTGTGAAGACCATAGATCACAGCATTACAGTGCAGTGTGGACCAACAAGCAGTAACCACACACTAAACTATTGTTACTAGGACTAGTATAAATGTTTGCCCTTAAGGAAAGTTACTTTACCTACCTGAAACTGAAGCTAGCGTGTGCTGTATGATGCGTTGGTTAGTTGTGTGATATATAGAGCCATGCCATTGCTTACTGAGAAACAGTTACGAAGCATTGACAAGCTCCATGACTTACAGTTCCACAGCTGGTTTAGGTGTTGTTCTTAATGTATATTTTATGGTGAAGTATTGGGTGAGAGGTATGTAATCTTGATATAGGTAATGTAAGCATCTGTTATAGCATTCTCCTTCATATAAGTTTTAACAGCAGTAGTAAATGTCATGGAATTATATATAGATGTTTATGTTGTTTTGAAACATGATGGACAAAGGTTTTCTGTACTTTAGTCACCAGACACTGTTTCATTTTACCAATCCTTTTGTTATATACTTATGATGGGGCTGAGTGTATTCTACATAGGGTGTTGGCCAACATTTTTCATGGTGATTCTATTGTTCAGTACAGTATTAAGATGTGTATATACATGAGGAAGTATAACTATGTCTGTAGCTTATTATCTAATCAAATTGAAACTGCTTGTAAATTAATATTTGTCTAATACCATACATTGTAAATTAATATTTATCCAGTGTCATTCTTACATCACATATACCGACATTGATGCAATCAATGTATGGTTGTTATCAGGTTATAAATGACTATAGACACATGGCTGGCACCTCGAGGCGGGCTGGAATAGTAAAGTATACTTTGTGTTGTGAAAGTCCTGCAATATGTTTGTGAATTGCTGTATTTATCAGTCTTGTAAGGAAACGCGCTCTCCACTTTCTGAAGGAGAGTTGGAATACATTTCCTGTGAGGCAGGAACTTGGGTCAAAGGTTATGAGGTCAAGACTAGGGTTGCAGTTTGAGAATGAAGATCATTGTCTTGGTGTAGGTGAGGATATTTACGGCATATCATGCATCTGGTGGGCTGATGTCCCTCCATTCATGCTGGTTATCACAGTGGGAACACAGGGATCTACACCAGAGTGGGCAGTGGCAGCACACTACACTGACAACACCAGGTGAGGGTTACGTGGGTACTGGTGGGTACTGGTGGGTACTGGTGGGCACTGGTGGGTACTGGTGGGTACTGGTGGGCACTGGTGGGTACTGGTGGGTACTGGTGGGCACTGTTTGGTACTGGGCATGTGGAACTTGTAGTGAGTTCTATAGAAGAGAGTAAGTGTTTCTATGATAGGCAACTAGTGCCTAATGGGGTCTACAAAGAAATAAACCCACCGACTATTGAATTTAAAAAATAGAATATACTCATGCAATGCATAAGTATCCACAATAACAATATGCAACATTTTGTATCATGGAAAGATTTGGGTGATAAAATAATGGCAACAATGTCTGATAGTGACAACTCTATTCCATACTGACAAATATGTTTAATACTTGTACTTTGAGTTCATCGCAAATGGGTGAAAGATTTCCGCAGCGACATTAAACTCCATATTCACTCACTCTACTTTGAGTTGTCAATGCATGCATACCCTACTATTAAATACTTGAACATTCCTGTTATCATTTAGCATCCCTCCCATCATATACTCTATTTGTTTTCTGTTTTATACACTTGTTATGTTTTATTAACATGGGGATGCTATCTTTCCCCTTGAGTATAAATAGAAAGAGCCAATTTGTTAATTATCTATTTGATATTTCTCCCCCTCTATTCATCATTCCTGTGATATACACTGCCTGTTTGCTGGAGCAGGGTGCATTGATGGATGGTTTTGCTTATCAAACAGTATTGATATTGATCTGCTCAGTGTGTAATCACATATGTTGCACCTGACATATTGCATGGCTTACTTGGTTTGACCAGGTAGCTTACTATTACATATTATGTACTTATCATGGTAGACTTCATACAAGGACTGCTGGTGGCTGGTGGCTGACAGAGGTAATCAGCAAGTCTACGGGAGGTTTTCTCAGAGGGAAACAACTTTACTGTGTGTACTCCTTTTGATCCATGTAACTTGAAAGATGCACAATAGTTTTAAATTAAAAAATTTACAATGGTTTTAGCAATTTTTCATTTGTAAAATATGAAAATCTAAGATTTTGTAGTTGGATTCTAAACAACATTTGATGTCGGTATGCCTGTTAATAGAATGCTGCCTTTTTTGATAATGGTGTATTTCCTTGTAATAAAGGCGTTGACATCATGAGTAAATTTAATGGCTGATATATTTATGAATTCCATTAGATCTGAGCTGGTGTATCATATATTTTGTTTGAAATACTGATCATATAATGTGCTTCTGATGCCCTTGTTGTGTGTGGAATAGTACTGATGTCCTTGTTGTGTGTGGAATAGTACTGATGTCCTCAGCTATGGCAGTTCTATGTTGGCCTTCTGTCGGCAGGTCAGCAGAAGCAATACTGTTAATACCATTGACATCTTGGAAGTACTTCCAGATTAGGATCAGATTTACTTTGGGTGAAAGAACTAAGAGGATTGCAGCAGTAAGCTTGGTTTGCTGGACGTAGATATTGATGGTGTGAGTTTGCTGGACATAGATATTGATGGTGTGAGTTTGCTGGACGTAGATATTGATGGTGTGAGTTTGCTGGACGTAGATATTGATGGTGTGAGTTTGCTGGACGTATATATTGATGGTGTGTGTTTGCTGGACGTAGGTATTGATGGTGTGTGTTTGCTGGACGTAGATATTGATGGTGTGTGTTTGCTGGATGTAGATATTGATGGTGGGTGTTTGTTGGACGTGGATATTGACGGTGTGTGTTTAGATATTGACGGTGTGTGTTTAGATATTGATGGTGTGTGTTTAGATATTGATGGTGTGTGTTTAGATATTGATGGTGTATTTGTGTTTCAGGATGTGGACTGTGAAGGCACAGGCACGGTACGGCGACGAAACAAGACTGTAGTGACGCCCAAGATGGCCATGGAGAGCTTCCGCTTCTCCTTCCTCAACAACGAGGGTGAGTTGTCCACTGCAGGACGTGTGTGTGCGTGTGTCATGTCATCTCAAACCAGGACATCCAATGTTAATACTGTGTATTTAAGGTTAAAAGGCCAACACCGAAGATTAAATTGCATAACTGGAAATGAATTATTCATATTTTATTCATCTGAGTAGGATTGAAGGCACTATCCAACTAATGACATTATGATATTAGTATTGGATTAACACCATTTAGCAAATCATCACATTATTAATTTACATCATGGAAGGTCCACTGATGTTTTCATCTGAAAGGTTTTTAATAATATATATATATATATATTTATATATTAGATAAATATTCAAACAAATATTACCAGTGTTTGTATGTTCCTCTTCGCACGTGCGGCATGTTTCCAATCGTAGTAAGTAGTAATTTGTCTGTGCTTACACTCAGACATGCACTTACGCTGAGGACCATCTACTTAGTCTTAGTCTTATTTGGACCATCCACTTCGTCTGATTCAGTTGTTTTGCCCCAGTCTGTCCCTGCATCTGTCTTGGGTAGTTCTATGCAATTGAAGGGAAAGATCTGTTTACTAGACTGACAATATTTCAAATTAAATGGCTAGACAATTTGTTATATTCTTAAATGGGTTTACTGAATAATCAATAGTTATCTGAGCATCTTTGTACACTCAGGAAAGTGTGCAGTGATCGAATGAAGGAATAAGTGAATGATTTACTATGGATGGATGGATGGACAAATGAATAGACATTACGTTCTAAAGAAGTTCTTTTACCCATTTATCAAATTATTTAAAACTTTATTCAGAATCAAGAATTGTCCTCTAACATTATGATAAAGTATTTTTATTTTGTCATTAATTATTTTATTGAAAACCAGGGTTTCTCCTAACGCGCAATCCTGCATCCCATATGCAAAGATTGCAAGTTTGGATGCACTTTATTAATAAAAATTGTTGATAAGTATATCAACATGCGTCCCCGGGACTCTTAATAATTGAAACCTAAGTGGAACCCTGGAACACACAGTGTACTTTTAAAGGAAATGCAGTTGAGCACAATTAGATGAGAGAGCAGGTAAAGCCATAAGCTTCTTCTAATTGTTTCCACATGGCTTCAAGGTACGGAAATGCAGTGGTAGGTTATTGCCGGAGATAAAGGAAGTGGATGGACGTTGTAGCACACATGCATGGCATTGGCTGACTTCCTGTCTGAGACCGATTCCTGCGAGAGATGACGTATATAGATTATTATTCAGCAGGCAATACGGTTATGGGCAGAGGTTCCGTGACTTTATGGATTTCTAGTGACATTGGTGGAATTATTGACATGAGGGTTATGTTCTCATTGGGATTGCTCTGGTAAGTAATGTTAGAACAGCACCCATGCATTCCATTTCACATTCATATGTGTTCTAGCTTATTGGATTGTTCCTGCAATGATGCTACTATATTGTATATTTATTATATAGACAGGACATGGAAATGTCTTAATGTTTTCTTTTACAAAAGTGGTGTATTTATGAAATTAATACAATTAAATTTTGTCATCATCTATGACCACTAGATCTAGTTCATTTTGAAATTGTTCTGTTGTATAAGAATTTCTTTACATCTTTATTACATCTTTATTTCTTATATCTTTATTTATATCATCTATTTCAATAGTTTTGTCATGACTTTCACAATGTAACATCTAGTGTTTATTTGGGCCACCTACATACTACAAGTAAATGACATCAAGATCTCTGATATATAGTATGGATAATTGTGTAGAACCCAGTCAATTGACACCTAATCTTGGTAGGTTCTGACCTCTGCCTGAGCGCTGGGTTTACATACTAGTTAAGAGTTGTTTACACGATTGCACCAAGCACTGTTTACATGACTGCCCACAAGTCAATACGCCCATGTGACTTGTGACCATGTGACCATGTGACTTATTGGTAATGGTTCTAATGATTTGGCACTTGAAAGCCCGAGTGGCAAATGTTCTGACATTGGAGAATATTGAAGCGTGTTGTGTAAGTTTGCGTTGGATGGTTTGCTAATAAGATTGCTGTCTAAACTTACATAACACTGTATCAGTCAATGCCTGCGTTTAATTGGCTCTTGAAGACATGGGCACCTTCAGCGCCAGGCCAGTTCTGCTAATCTATACTTTGTTGGAGCTTGACGAATTTGGTCCTCACAATGCGAATAGCGGCTGCCTGTGCACCGAGTCTGACAATTTCTGGCAGGAATCTCTCTGTCAGCTCCGGTAATGTCGGCACTGCATGATTAGAGGAGTCACATGTGACGTCAGAGAGACAGTTTTTTAAACAAGCACTCAGAGTAAAATCGACGGAATTGGACATTTCGCTTTATAGATTTTTCTCCAATATCAGTTGAGCAGTGGATGCTGTTCTGAGTGCGAGAACTTCGACTATGAATCAATAAGACAGGGTCTGTGTAATCAGCGGAGGATATACTCGGGTTATGCCCATCAAATCTCCATGTCAAGAAGACTCCCCACCCAACTGACATCACAGAGTTGATACCTGCCAATGATGGTGACTGGTCATCATTCAGATCTACCAGAAAGAGGAGATCAATTCTGGTGGTGCTAGAGTTGTGCTGCGTAGTTGCTGGACCAGTGTCCGGTCTTTCTGGTCTCTGCATGCTGTAGATTTACAAAGGTGGCAGTGAATATGTGAATATGTGAATATGGATACATAGCAATTCTGTACAAAAGAGTTCCACAGCAGTTTGATTGGATACGAGTGGAATACACAGGCTCATTGGTAGTGATAGCATGTATTTGTTTGAGTCGGGGTCTTAATGAGGTGTATACAGAACAAATTGATAGACGAAGGCTCGCGTGCAGAGAAAACATCAGCTGTTGGCAGCTTGTCAGGAAAGTTACTGGGAGGTTACATCTACCAACAAAATGTTTGCTCCAGTGTTTTCAATACAACTTTGCCTAATTGGTTACTTTTCATTGGATATTCTATTCAGGAATTCAGTGTAAGAAATGGTTATTCTGTGGATCTAACAAGGAATGCTTTAGGTTTGGGAATCGGCATTGATGTTATTTGTGCTTTCTCTGGAAGCTCCAACTGACTGTAACTGTAATGCAAGTTGATTGTGGACGTACATTCATAAACTGTGGATATCCAGATGTTCTGGTAATCAGAGAGCTTTCTTCAACTGTTGGCCTGCACCAGGAAGACCGCTAGTGTGGGGCCAGTATTGAGCTCACTCTTCTCTGCAGTTTTACTTAGGACTCATTATGGACTGTAACCGTGTGTCTCTGTGTGTGTGTGTGAAGTAATTCTGAGATAGTGTTGGCGTACAGATAGAAAAGTTGCTTCCAAATTGATGTTTGTCTTCAATGCTTCATCTTTGATGGCTATTTTGAAAGAAAATGTATTTACATGCTAAGAATAGAAATTGAAGAAATATTTCTTAAGCAGGTAATCTGTGAAAAATTGGCATAGTGCATTCTTATGGATTTGAAGTCTGAAATCTGAGTATGGGTTGAGCTTCCATGATAGAATCACTATTGGTTGATAAATGAGTAAAGATAGTAACTTGAAATTACCATCTTAATATTATCACTGCCATCACAATTATTTAAAAATAATAATACTTAGTTTTTTCTTGAGACTGCCATATTTGTTTGAGATATTCAGCATGGTGAGTAGATGAGGTTGTTTCATCATGAGGACAACCAATGGTTACTGCAACTGATGTTGTATAACAATGATAACGCATGATGTCGTATAACAATGATAACGCATGATGTCGTATAACAATGATAACGCATGATGTCTTCACCTGTGGTTTTAAATTTGTTTACAATTATTTTCCAGAAAACCAAGACGTGAACTTTGATGCCATTCTCGGAGAGCTATGTGAATTGGAGACGCAGCTGAACACGACACAATCAGAGCTGTCACGCAGTCTTGGATACACATCTGAAATGGTGAACGACAAGAAAGACAGTGGTGTTAGAATCTGTGGCAGTGACGTCATTCAGGCGGAACTCGATGCTCTGGCAGCAGAGATAACTCAAGGACTCGGCTACCGGAATACTTGTAATGGACAGACAGTTCTCGACTCTCCGTACGATCCCGGAGAAACGGATTCAGCGTTCTCAGACAATGCTTCCTTGCCATCTTCCGAATCTTTTACTTCCATGGTTACCGTGTCATCGTCAGCGGATACGACCTCGTCGTCATCGGGGGATACCTGCAGTACCAGCAGTGCCATGTCAGCAGCTACTCTACAAGGAGAGGTGAGAGGTCATCACGCGCTTCTCCGATAGGTCATGTCATGCCAAACCTTCCACAATCACATGTTCTCATGCAATTTTCTATTTTATTTTCTATTTATGTTTTATTTCAAACCAATATTTATGGACAAATATAAAAAAGATATCTTCAGGATAAGTAACCTGGCATGATATGATCTGTTGGATTTTGTGAAAGTAGCTTATAGAACAATTATAACATCATTATCATCATCTCAGTGCTTTTCTCCTTCACTGTATGGGAACTAGTATGGACATAAGAGCAGTATAGTCTCATGTTGGGCGCCATTGTAACAGAGGATCATGCCGATCACCCTGGGATTCAAACCTGAGTTGCTGGATTGCGAGTCCAACACTCTACCGATTGAGCCAAAGGGGTAACCGCGCTGGTAAAGACCAGTAGGAGCATCTTATATCACACCCGGCTACAGACATAGAAAATAATAATCAATGATATCTCAGGTGGTATTAGTGGTCAGCTACATTCAATTATCAATACCGTGTATGTTATTAAGCAGCATGTCGTACTCATATTATTCCTAGTATAGTATCGGATGTCATATGGTCATAGTCCCTACGTTGATCCTCTGATAGAGTTAGTTTTGAGGTAAACACAGTTCACTACATGTAAGTTAATGGTACTGTAACGTACTTGCTGTAATCTGATTTGAAACCATAATTCAGTTAGGCCTCCTTCATATGGTTTCCATCTGTATCATAGCATTGACGTCACACCAAAAAAATCCTTTGTTTTTACAAGTTGATAATTCAGGAAATAGAGGAAGCCAGGGAAAAGTGACTCACAGATGTCGGCAGCCCAACAGAGGAGGCTAACTTCCTGTACTAGCTCTAGGGCCGTGCAGTATAGATATACTCCTTCCCATTCCGTTGACTGCGGTTGTTTTAAAATTTGAATGTCTTGTTTTATTTGGTAATGGGATAGTTGGCTTTAATGTCTCCACAATCCCGTGATAGATATCTGTAAGGGAGCGATTCCCAGTGATTCCCGTGATTCCCGTGATTCCCAGGATTCCCAGTACTTCCTTGCCTTGTTACACCGAGTTATAGACCTTATTACATCTAATAGTAGACATTAGGAGACCCTGGTGCCCAGGAAACAATGGTCTACGATCACATAAAGATCACATGTAAATCACATAAAAATCACATAAATATCACATAAAGATACAAGATAATTCTTTCACTTGTATAGGAGTTCATCTGTACCAACCCATCTCTTGGTATTGGTATTTTTGTAAAATGCACATCTTGTACTATACGGTGGTAGGTTCAAGTTCATCTGTTAATCAACTTTTAACTGAGGCATGACTAAATTACAGTGGAACTATTTACAAACATCAATAACCTGTCCTGTGTAATTTTTATTTACCAGTTATTAACAATATTATCTGATTATCCATATACCAAACGTAACCAAATCATTAGATTTATCACATTCTGTAGAACCAAATCCACACATATCTTTGATTTAATAAAGATCCTAAATGGGAAATGTTATTATTTTGTCTTGGTCATTGATCATATAATCGTTAATTTGATTTTCAGTGTCAGATAATTTCCTTATTCGATTATGTTGAAAGATGAAGTGTGTGACATAGAAAGCAGTATTATCATGGTAGGCAACATGAACACGTGGGTCTCTAATATTACATTATAGTTTATTTACAATAAGAAAGAAGATAGAAATAAACATTTAATAAAATGGAACAAGCATTATGAATAATATTTTACAATTCAGAGATAATTATGTTCTGACAATAGAACAGAAAGCAATACAAACACTGTTTATTAGGAATATGGTAATGATGATCAGCTACAAGAACATGATATATTCGGATGTTTTTATTGTTTCAAATATCACCGTACACGTAATTTGAATATAAACTCCTATGTTCTCTATAGGGCACACATGGGTTTGAAGGAGACTGGTTCTGGTGTAATGTTGCCCCACCCACTGGATCCTGTAAGCCGTGTATAGCGTTAGGACAAACAGATGCTCACCAAAATAGCTTGTAATTTGATTTGCTCAAGATGATGCGGTCACACTTTTCGTGCCGTTAAACGTATTGTTAGCAAGTGTTCTGGCGCTATTTTCAAAATACGGACAGTTGTTAGTCACCATGTGTTTATAGAGTGCAAGTGTTGGGTATAAATGCTGCCACGGACTTGGTGTGTAGAACAGGTACAGGGCGTTACGTTACAAGTCAGTTGCCACACTTAGTGGTCAGGTGGTGTGGTAACATTTGAATTATGAAGAATCCACAGGTTCTGATATTGGCCTTCCTGAAGGTAGGAACTACTTCAATAAGCTATGCATATCAATGGTATTCATCATGCTGCTTCAATATACTGCACATATCCATGGTACCCATCATGTTCATCATTATCTGATGTATCTTTTAGATGTATCTGTCTCATAATTTGAATAGAAAGTATTAATCATGTTTTGTTGTATTACACTAGACATACAGATTCGACTACAGCTGCAGTACTACTATAATTATCAAAGTATTTAAAACAAATAGCAATATTTCTAGATATCTAATTAAAAAACCTAATGAATTATTGGTAAATTTGTTTTCAACTATATTTCTAGACTCTGTTATTGCAAACTATGAATAAATTTTATTTTTCATATATTGTTCAGTTATAGGCTTGTCAACTAGATATGTCATTGGCTATCATATATCATTAACACTAGTGGCCGTTTATGTATTGTAATATATAATCAACACGTATGGCAATTTGTATATGTTCATTTTATCATCATCAACAATAACAATTGTATATCATCAACACTAATCAACATTAATGTAGATATTTGACACTCCATATTCATGTAATCACTATCATCAGTACTAATTGACCTTTGTGTACTATACAGCACTAATGGTGGCATGTATTTTTGATCAAACTCCAGTTTATACATACTATATGCGGAATGTTTAGTAGTTAATTTGCTGAGGATGTACGAAATCCTATATCTTATCCATGCTTGATGGATTCACACAATTATTTCCAAGCATCAGATGAAACAGAAATCCTGGCTTTGTGATTGGCCGCAATTATTGCTGCCTGAAAGCCGTTGATTAGATACACATGGAACTGGAAATTAGATTACTCCGGGAGATTGTGTTCAGCGACCGAATCCACGCAGATGAAGCCAGGCTTTTGTTTATATTTAGCAGTTGTTAATTATTTGTAAATGGAAAGTCTGGTTCGGTTCCACAATAACATTACCTGAGTTTAACATTAGCTAAATAGTTGATTCATATCTGCTGCACCGATCTATCTTACTATCCATCTATCAGTCCTTTCTGTTAATTAAACGTCAGTTAAACGTTAAGTAAACTTTCACAATGCCCTGATAGAATTGCCCTGCATAGGATAGAATTCTATTAGTGATACTTCAATGGTCTTGTACTTTTGGCAGATTAGATGCAGTTGAAAGTTAATACCACATATTCCTATCGAGTTCTTTATTTATATAACCTATTATATAGGTAATACCCAATGCCTTCTCAATGACTGGAAGATCGATCGGCTTGACCAGGTATATAATAATGGTATATGTTTTCTGAACATGATGACTATCACTGTTTATCTTCCTGCTATTTCCTGTTGGAACCCTACTGGGTGTTCCTCCAACACTACTGGGTGTTCCGTATGTCTGAGGCTGTGATTGTTTCTGATTGCCCGATGTTAGGACGTGCTAGAGAACCAGATTACAGTACAGTTGGTAGGGAGAAGTACTTGTTGCTGTACTTACTGTAGATTGATGGTAAAAAAACTTGCTGCTCAATTATCATGTACCGTTTTATCTTATTCAGAACATGTTTTCATTTAAACTGTTAAGAGTTAGTATTTAGGTACTTGTAACACATTATTTATGCAGTTTTGTTATGTTAGGACTTATTTATTACTGATTACTAAATAATGGTTACTGATTCAATATATTTAAGATAATCTAATAAATGTAAAGATAATGTTATGATTATTTATTGTATCTGTCTAGATGCTAATCTTTCACATGGGATTGTGTATCTTCTAAAAAAATCTTACTTAAACAATAGACAATCAATATTAGAGTTGGCCAAGTTCATGAAACAATGTTAATAGTCAAAAGTTGTATTCTATAGTAGGTCTACTACGTAAAACCAGCAGATCTATACTTTTATCTCTTCTTGTAGCCTTAGAATAGAGATATGAACAGATCTTTGACATGGAAGGTTTCCTCTAATGTAACTTTTCAAATCACATTTTAACAACCGTTATAGATGTCAACAAGTTTACGTTCTGCTGTATTATCCCATTTTCCAGTCTGCCAATACCTTGGTGCATGGCGCCCATTAGCAATGTCCATTAGCAATGTCCATAGCAATGTCCATAGCAATGTCCATGTAACCAGTGTAACCAGTGGTGTATTTGTCCCTGTTCTAGGTGCATGCGTTTCTAGCTGCACGCCTGGCCCGACTGAGACGAGAACTAGATAAGGAAAATGTTCACCCTGTAAGTGCCTTTGTTCCTCACCTCTAGATGTCGTAGCTCACTCATGTCATGCAGCTATAGCTCACCCGTGTCATGCAGCTCACTAATTTCATGCAGCTTAGTAATGTCATGCAGCTCACTGAACGTGTCCCTGCTTACCATACATGTTCTTGCTATATAACATTATGGTCTGATTACCTACTGGATCCAACATAATCTGATAATGGCTTTTTTTACTCAATATTTTTTAACATTAATCCACTGATTCTAACATCACGGCCTTGTTCTAACATCACAGCTTTGTTCTAACATCACGGCCTTGTTCTAACACAGTAACCTGCTCGTCAACATGCCAATTTACTAATTCAACTAATTACCCATGTAGGACTAACAGTAAATAGTGTTGTATATATATTTTTCATTCTGACACGATGACCTGTGACATGTGACCTGTGCACACAATCGTTCTTAAATCCTGGCCTGTTACCAAGTCATTCTAACAAAATCACACAATGTTGTAATTCTTACATAATCTATCTCCATTACATTACATTACATCATGGCATGGCACAAGTTCATCTGGTCGTTGGCCCGCTTCCAGTGTATTATCCCCTACGTGTGCATCTATTTATCTTAATAACTGCTCGCCTGACAGTTTCCCCGTACCAATATTTTGTCTGTGTCTGTAAAAGCATTTATTTTTTTATTTTTTAACCATCATTATTATATCGTATGTCTATTTGTTGTTTTGTGAAATGGCCCCCCTGGTTGCTTGCATGTGTAGGGAGCCTCTTGCTAGATATCCTGGAGAGCACTTCCATCATGTCTACGAGTTGATGATACCATCTATGATACCATCTACCACAGGAGACATTACTAGACAGCACTTTCCCTATCGGTGGCGGTCTTCATTGTGCGGCTTGCCTTGATGGTCTTCAGGCCAACATTGAATGGCAGGGTGGTACTGCTGGTGGTGTGTGTAGTGGTAGTGTGGGTGTGGGTGTGTAGTGGTAGTGTGGGTGTGGGTGTCTAGTGCTAGTGTGGGTGTGGGTGTACAACACTAATAACACAAGGCATGTGTGTGTGTGATTCACTCTCGGACTATCGGGCAACGACCATTTCCTGAAATACCATTTCCTCAAACATGGGCAGAGCTGTTTATCTAAATGTTTCAGAAATGCTGGAACGAAAATGTTACTAAGATTAAAATAGTCAATAAATGTATTACTAAAGTGTATTTAGTTAGGGTGGCAGAAAGTATAGGAAAGCTGGTATGAAGTATGGGATGGAGGGTGGTGTGTTGGTGGTGTTTTCTCAAGCATTGACTGTCAAATTGTTATAATTTATTAATGATCATACTTTTCCATTTAACATTAAGTGTTATTTGTATATTTTTTATGTTTCCATGTTCTGTAATCAGCATGCTGATTCTGTCTGCATGCAGCTTTGTATTTGTGCAATCATCAATCATACATTAACAAAAAATATATACTTTAAATAAAATTTTCTCATCATCTGAGGCATCTTATACCTACTGGTGTGATGTGTAGATGTTAAATATTCCGTGACACTGGTTGTTGGTAGTCTCACATGATTTTGTGAACTTAGTGATATTCTAATTCTGGTAATAAATATAAGTTCACCAAATCATGTGAGACTACCAACAACCAGTGTCACTGAATATTTAACATCTACACATCACACCAGTAGGTATAAGATGCCTCAGATAATGAGAAAATTAGTACACCATTGTCTTTGAAATTACGGACTAACTTTAACTTGTCTTTTAGCAAATTATTTCAACACCGTTTCATTATGTTGTCAATTCTTACCAATGAAGACTGAGATTAAGACAGAATATTTGGAATGCTGACCAAAGGCCTGTTCAGGAGTGCGAGTTTACGCGAGTACAACGTGAAATCGCCTTGGAAACCTTCATCCTTCATATGTGACGTCACGCGTGAACTTGCCCTTCTGAACAGGCCTCAGATCTGACCAATACTATGAGCTATAGGAGCTGCAAGTAGACACACTATCCGGTGACATAAACTGGTCAAAAATATAAATGCGCAAAAATCCACTGTGACGTTACAAACAAAAGTCACGATCATGACATATTTCACCTGTCACCGGAAATAACAATTCGCCCCACTTGCAGCGCCTATGATCCTGGTTGTGTTACA
>JAUTBZ010120490.1:0-16258 GCA_032361785.1 Lepetodrilus galriftensis
CACGTTGAAGGCATGCTAATATAGTCGTCGCTATGGCTTATTCAACAGCAGCTAAAAACCGGAAGTTGAAGGTGGACAGGTATGTCAAATACCGCGTTAAAGAGCGATCCAGGGGCGATAACTGACAAATGCTCGCCATTACACAGAGACAGATACATCCATCAGACGTGTCTATAAGCTTAACTCTCTCCATGCTGGAGGAAACCGGAGATGCCCTAAAAACCAGTACCTGTGCCCAATCCAGCAGGGAGATGGTTAATTATCTGTGAGGCTGGTTACATATAATGCCGTCACGAGGTAGAAATCAATGTCTCTTCTGACGGTTTGTTTTCAATGAAAATCCTTGATAGAAATACTTCCAGATCAATCACACCAATTTAGATTGGTTGGGAAAGGCTATAAATATATTGTTTGTTTGTTCCTTCTTTCCCCACGATATACAACCCGCTCCGCCGATTGGTTATTCCTTTCCCACAAACACTGTACTACTAGTAATAAGTATTATTATTATGACCATGTTTCAGTATTTTGCAATAACAATATTCTGTAGACACTATATTAGACATTTTATTTATTTATATTTATTTATATTTCTCCGCCAAAACAACAACACTGTGGTAATTTACTATATATATTAGTATTATTATTGTGATCATTATGTTCCTTGGTAAGTTGCATGTACATACACGTATACAAAGTTAATCCTTTAAGGCTCAGTGCTACTGTATTACGCTGGTCAATGGACCAATATGCACTAATTTTACCTTCTCAACTCTCTGGGGTGTACACACAACAAGCTACCAGTAAGCTATTAGAAGGTTTACGTTCATAATCTGGGTACTCATTATCAGTTTGGACAGTGTGGTTCTAAATACTGACAATCATTAAGCATAACAAATGGACAACTATTATAAATGACAAAGAAGGAAAAAAACATTGGCATCGCTGTCTGTTACATGTAATTACACTGTTAATTTCAGTTCATCATGACCAGTCACTGCCTAAACTGTAAATAATTTTCCTTATAAGGCTAATAACTGCCTATCAGTCCGATACATACCTCTTTGGCAGCTCTTGGAAAAGTACACACGGTTCTCTTGCGAGTACCGAAGCACTTCTAGTGTTAATGGGGCATTCACTCGCCAAATATTTGAACGGTACTTTACCCGACGGATAGAGCAATTATCTAAGAGCTTCGGTATTTTGAACAACCGGGGACACACGTTTAAACTTTACGGAAACGGAGAGACTCGACATTCAAAGTAGTTTTTACTGGAGAAAGTCCTCACGATGCTCATTTGTACATTGGTTATTTGCTGGCCACCTTCTACAGTACAATGAGCAGCACTTGTGAATACTATTTAACTTCTACTTCCGTGATGCCTCTCGTTGGGGACCAGAGTACGAATATGTCATCATAATTGTGCAACATATGAAGCGAAATAATGGGGGCAAGCTGTGTTTAATATTTTTTAAAACATAAAATAACCATTATCTCAGTATCAATGCGTGGGGACGAACGATTCCCGGAGCGACGCTGACAAATAGTTCACTCAATCACTTTGAAATTCTCTAAAATGCCAAAGTCATCCTCTTTATTAATATCGACCTTTGCTTACGTAACACAGTTTCTTGACTAGCGTTATTATTACGTAATGTAGCTATTGGCCATTGTATCAGAGGATGGATCACTGCAAATAATGTATTGCGTACACTTATTTTAATGAAGCCCAAACTTTTATCAATGAATGTGTACTTTCTTTTAGGCAAGATATTTTCAACAAATATGTGTTAGTCCATTCATCTCCAAAATATGCATATGTTTTATGGAAATATATGAGCATTCACTGAATTAATGAAATTCACACATATTATAGATATTCCACATGAACGATTACTGTAGAAAACGGAAATTAGACGTATGAATACCCGTTAACATTTTCACACGAGCATGTCTAATACGATGTCAGGAAAGTTAAAACGGGCTAACTTTGATTGGAATGTGTTGAGCGTTTCCAAAAAAAACTTGAAGTTATAGATTCTTTCACTAATATTCTCCATACCTGAGTAGTTTGTATTGCCAGTGGTTGGAGCCTCTCACGGAGACCAATTGTAGTGATAGGAAAGTCGTAACTCATAATAATAGCGAGATAAGACTCCCCTATTTCTACGCACCGTAACAAAAAAATAAACTGACTGTCTTAATTTACATAACTACGCCTTGCGATCCTTGTATATTTAAAATAAAGTCTAACTAATCCTGTTGGAATTTTTAAGAAACATGTTTCTGACTTCTTCCGCAATTTGTTTCGACTTTTTAAGAAAATTGTCTCTCGATGCTTTAGCTAAACTGACTTTCGAAATTTCAACCAATAATCTTTCAGAAGTCTTTTTTTTGTGTGTTGATTTTTTCACCATTAAATCAGTGTTGCGTACATCCTTGTTAAACCAGAGATCTAAGAATGTGTGGATACCTTAAGAAAATACGTGCGTTCAGACATGAGTACACCGATGTCAAATTGCCTACACGATGTTCTAGTGATTATAGTATAGAGACATCTGTATCCAGTAATCCACAGAGATCCACCAGTAAGCATCTGGCCATCGGGAAGGCCAAGGATTGCGTGAAAGGTCATGGAAATACTTTCCTTCCAAATGACAAATATACACCACACATCCAATAAACCACTATATAGATACACCAATGAAAACAATCAGGCCTCCTAGTTCAATGTATAGGGTATCAGGTTTGGTATCTGTTTAATAACTAACGTATGGAGTTGTTGGAAACTCGGAGGATGCTATTATACCATCATGTATTTTTGAAAACAAACTTGAATGACATTCCAGGAAACTAGTGCACCCAGTGAAATTACATTGACTATCACATAACGTTAGAAGGTTTCGCAAATCACGATTAGAAGGTTTCGCAAATGATGATAAAGGACACAGATACATTCGTCCACAAATACCTTTCTATTTTAGTCATCTGTAATCGTGTGTTTGGCTAATCCTTGTTTCATGGATTGCCAATATTGTCAGACTTTTTAATGTTGTTAAAGAAGTATTGTCTACTTAATCTTTATTATATTTTTATTAGCATTCTGAGGATACTAGTGTACGATTAGCAGGACGCTATATAAGGTAATTACTAATTATTAATATTGTTTAATCAGCTCTCGCTCTCACTCTCTCCCTCCCTCTCTCTCTCTCTCTCTCTCCCTCCCTCTCTCTCTCTCTCTCTCCCTCTCTCTCTCTCTCTCTCTCTCTCTCTCTCTCTCTCGCGCCGGTGTCTCTTGTTCTAGTTTTCCGCATGAAAAACAGCTACCCACGCGACATCGCGCCTGATATACCTAATTGATGTTGGCGTAAGCGACCAAGTTCTAACATTGTGTAATAAACAAATGTACATCTTATAACGCAGCCTGTCTCTCCCTATATGTTGCTATAAATGACGGACGTAAATTACACACGTAGAATACGCACAAGTACGGTCAATGCTCCGTCAGTTAATGGAAATATACTCATAGGGGATCTGTGAGACGACCATTTAATAAATATCTTAAGTAAGGTATCACTCCACGAACATTTCCCCAGTAATTGAAGTAATCATGTATGTTGTGTTCTTTACGGCAAGTACTCCGTGGTCATGATGCCTGCATCCAGGTCTGGGATAAATGTGACCACGTTCAGTATATGGATATATCCTGACAATTCTTATAACACCTGACAGTGGAATAAAAACTACTAAGCACTGGTGTCTCGTTGTCTTTGGCTAAATTGTGTTTTGTAGCCACATATAGACTTATCTGGCAAATGATTGACAACAATAATCAACATGCTAATGATAATACTGATAACAATAATGATGATGATGGAAATTGTGATAACGACGACGACGACGACAATGATGAGGATGATAACAATAACAATAATCACGATCATGATCATGATTGTCGTCGTCGTCATCACCGGTACAAGAACCATCATCATCATCATCATCATCATCATAATCATCATCATCATCATCACCATCATCATCATCACCATCATCACCATCATCATCATCATCATCATCAACATCATTATTATCATGATAATAATAATAAAATACTACTACTACTACTACTAATAATAATAATGGTCTGTATAGCTATAAATCTGTTGGGAAGAGAACCTGTAGCAACTAATGTTTTAATACGATCCAAGAACAATAGCTGGCATCAATCAACCAGGAAAGAAAACAACAGACATTGTATTCGAATATTTCTTGCACGGGTCAACCAGTGAAGATAACCGACACTTAGAAAGCGATATGAAGCATTGACGTAATGCAATAGTAAGAGATCGCAATGCATTCATCGCTATAGCAACATAGCGCTACTATTTATCCAGCTGGACTGAAGACAGTAATAAATCAAGTTCCATCGTCTAGACATTATCCATGAACCAGAGTGGAGCATTGGTAATCCATGGAGTGGGATATATACTTAGCACTAACACAGGTTTGCTGCTTGCAGAAGACAAACGTTCAACAACACATAGTCAATACTAGGTCAACTTAGTCAACATTTATACCCTCAAAGTATTGTACAATCACATACACTCCGAAGAAAGTAAATAATTTCCATTGTCGTGCGAGCAGACAAATAACCCTGTATGGAATTTACAAATAAGGATAAAGCCTAAAAAAAAAAGATGATGTCTTCCAGGATGTCTAGATTTAATTATCGCAAAATGTGCTATTAAGCAAAGAATATTTCCTACTTAAAATGTTGTACTTCACCGGAAACCCATTTGTAACTCAACACATCTCTCATACAGTATTTTGAGTCTGTACAAGTAAGTCGTATAATTGGCTTGTCCAGCTCAAACTCTTAGTCAGCTAATTAACTTGTCGACTGTATCAGTCTGTCTCAGACACTGACATAAGCTTATGACAACACCACCAGATTATGAAGATACAAAGTTTTTGAACTCGACATTTTACCAGTCTCAGTTCCACGACTCTCTAACAGCTCTTCCTGGCATCCTCGACTTATGACACCTCGCGAGAAACCGATACCCTAGAACTTAAAAACACCTTACTCCCATCTTCCTATGCACAGATTCTCAAAAATGTTTTCTTAATACCCTAGCTGTCATCTGTTGTCAGTACAGAATGCACCGACATCCCATTGCTACCTGAGCCGGATCATTGCCGAGCAATAACGCCTTCATGATGGAGTCGTCAAGAACAACATAACTCTCAGCATAAAGATGTCGGGGAGTTATAGTTCATCATCTCTTCCACATGTTTCTGTCTTCTTCAGCACTGACCTCACCAGGAGTTCTCCATGCAATATGAATCTGATACCTTTGTAAATTCTCTTGATAAAATGATGAAGATGTTCCTTAAAGAGGTAACCCGGAGATGCCAGAAAGAGTTGAGCCTGTGTCTAATCCAGCAGGGAAAGTGTTAATGAGCCATTAGACTGCATTAGTGAGGAGTCATTTGGGTTGAAAGAGAGGAATTATAGTCGTCTGGTAATTCAAAAACTGAGCACAATAATTCATGCAAAGCAGAACGGCATATTATACACTACTTGATGCAAGTCGAATATAGCGTTTTGGTAAAGGACATCTTCACAAAGAATACATCTGTATATCGGTACTTTTGTATAATGTTCAGTATGTTCTGTTTGAAATACATTACAATAATAATAATAATAATAATATAATCTATTTATATAGCGCCGAGTTCCAGCTAGGCTGCTCACAGGCGCTTAACATTATACCTGCCTAGGGAGCGGTTCGCTGTGAACACGCAGTCACCTAGACGAGGTATATAGACAAAGTTGCAGATATTAACCAAGATACACTGTTGTGAACAAGTGAGTTTTGAGGGGAAGGCACGATCGCTGAAGTTTGACAATGGTAATTTAAAGAGTTGATTTTGTAATCAAAATACATTACAATGCTAATCTTAGATTACATTTCTCAGAATTACAACTAATAACACTTTGAACATATTTAACTTTCAATTCAGGATGAAATAAGCCAGTGAATGAGAAAGGCATAATCTACCCTGACATCTTACACACGCACGCACACACGCACGCACGCACACGCACGCGCGCGCACACACACACACACACAAAGACACCAGTGTATTCTTGTTTAACCTACCCAGATCAATAGCTACAGTTTAATATTTAATTGCTTCGTATTTCTGAATGTCGAGCATTTCAAAGTTATTAACCTGAAGACACTCTACGTTTGTTGTTTCAGCTAAAGTTCAACTAGGTACAATGTCTGACTGACACTATGCAGCACAAATATATCGGGTGACGGCTCACACCGCCTTTTACTACAATAACAATATTATCGTAGACATTTTGTTTCCACTGTTTCCTACAAAAGCCCATCCTTATGTTTCTCCAATGGTGCAGTTAAATGAAGACCAGACAGCGTTCAACAACAATGGTCTGGGTACCAGGAATATACATGTATACGCTATGTGGTATTGCAAAACTTATCATTCTCCAGTCAGATTTCATGTGTCCTATACATACCCTACCTGATATACGTACCATACCTGACATATGTATATTTTAAAACAATGCATTATTTACAGGTACATGTAAGAAAAATACTACTTGATATACGTACCCTACCTGACATATGTATATTTTAAAACAATGCATTATTTACATTTACATGTAAGAAAATGCTAATGAACACCGTTGACCTTTAAGCTTGCATGTATCTTTAGATAAGTTTCAGTTATGACCAATTCAGTCAAAATGTCCTAAATTTGCTGACATTCACCCATACATGACCTAATTATTATTTTTCCATAAAGATATGTTCGTGCTGGAGTAATATTACAGAAAGATAATCCATCAAAGTTGTCGACTAAGATAACCGCGGCTTGTATGACCAGATGCACCTCTGACTGGTACCTCATCCATTCAAGATGGCCGACAGCTTGTAAAACAGGTTGCTTACCAAGTGGTGCCATGTCAATAAGCATTGGTCACATGATACGCTTTACTAGAGGTGGGCACGCAGCCAAGTGGGAAATCCAGTCGTATTATGTCTTTCTCCACGTTTCTACACTGACTCATGTTCAGATCTACCTACTAGGAGGTCGAACACATAATTACATGCATGCCTATATTATTTAACCATTCATCTCACGTATCTAAAAAAATACTGTTTACCAAGAAAATGTCAAAGAATATTAGTAGACTTATTGAATGTAAATGTATCACATTATATCTTGTTGTATTAGAAGAAATAGTGGAACATGTAATGTCTAGATCAATATTCTCCATTAGAGAATAATGCTGTAAATGGTGAATTATCAACAGATTAATAATTAGACCTGGTCAGTGTTTTCATTAATGTCCTACTGTATGGAAGCACATAAATATTCTTATTATTAATATCATTATCATTATCATTGTCATTATCATTATAAAACTGTATAAATATTAATCTGTTAAGTTACTTTTAAAAAAAAGAAGGAATGACTCATTGAAATCCAGACAAGGCAACCATGGCTAAACAGATAGAGGGTTAATGGACTGGAATTCGAATCCAAATGTTTTTTTTAGTTCAAATCTGGCTCAAGAAGCTCAGTATCTTCTTGATGAACAGCTCCCTATGTGGAGATGATAAGGCAAGGAGTAACACTTGTATACATACAGGATGGATATCGCCTCAGAGCTGCATCACCTGTATAACTATGGAGCAACCTCTTGCTACGGAACACGGTTGTTCCAGATTTTCCTCCCACCGCTAACAGACATTTGGCCCTGCAGTTATAGAAACCAGGGGCCCTATTCTCAAAACGTACTTACGAACTTCTTAGCCTAAGAACAGTTCATAGCCATACTATAAGAATCGCTAAGATTGTCTTACGATCGTAAGAACGTTTAGAGAATAGGCGGCCCCCTGGTGAGTACAAATTTTGTCCTCAGTTCAAATATTTTGCTCAAATCCCGATGCAAAATCGAAATTGAATTGAGAATAAAATTGTGCTCAACAAGGATTCGTAACCTCAGGGTTTAACGTTGATGGTCATAACAGGTAGAAGCGGTCAGTGATGCCTAATGAGAAATGTCCAAAGCCCCATGTCATGATTCCTTCCTCCATCTGCATAGAGAGACCATTATAGCAGCAGGTGACTGGCTAACCTGGGCAGAATGATGCTCCCTGCACAGAGAGACCATTATATATACTACTGACAGAAAATAAGGGAACGCATAATGGTAACACTTTTAGTATAGGCAAATTCAAAGTGCCACCGTTAAACAACCCAATAAGACACGTGCATGCACGTAAAATATGGTATTGCCCATGCATTTTCGCACTTGGGTTGAAAATTTCATTACAATTAATTTACTCAGTTTTGAGAAATACCACTTTCTGTGTTCGTGTTTTAATGTATTCCGTATAGGAATATCAGTATCGTTCCCTTATTTTCTGATGGTAGTATAGCAGCAGGTGACTGGCTAACCTGGGCAGACTGATGGCCGTAATTGTCTCACAAATAGCTTCCTGCCTAATAGCTGCCAATAAATGCTTGTACACATGGCAATGTAGGTCGTATATGGAAGGGATTATTATATATTTTTTTAATTAATAATTATGTGGTAATTACTGTCAGATAAGGTTGAAGAGAGAGAGAGAAAGAGAGAAAGAAAGAAAGAGATATGCACAGAGGAAGTCAATTTGGCATCAGTGGAGAGAGATATCTAGAGAGAGATAGAGATAGAGAGAGAGAGAGAGACAAGAATGAGATAGAGAAATGAGAGGGAGAGGAGAGAGAGAGAAAGAGAGAAAGAGAAAAAGAGAAAGAGAGATGCACATAGAGGAAGTCAATTTGGCACCAGTGGAGAAAGCGATAGAGAAAGCGACAAAGAGAGAGAGAAAGAGAGAGAAGGGAGGGAAGGAATGGAGAGTGAGAATGGGGAGAGGGAGATAAAGAAAGAAAGAGAGAGAGAGAAAGAGATAGAGAGAGAGAATGGAAAGAAAGTGAGGGGAGGTAAATATGGGGTCATTAAGGAAAAGAGTAGAATGGTAAAATAAAACACTTTGGGCTAAATCTAAAATGAGAGAAGAGGTTAAGGTACATGAAGCAGTCTTGGATCATTGGGAACATTACACGAGGATAGCGGAAACAGATACACTCAGCAAATTTGGAAAACCATCAAATTCTGGAACGTCTAACCCTAATACACTGCCTCGTGAAATACCATCCACTGATTGAATGCCTATTGTTGGTCACAATGAATATCTATATATACTGTACGTCAACACATTCTCCAATACCAGCGTGGAGTTAAATGGTTTACTCCCAGTTTCCCGACCAAGGTGTGATATAGGCAAAAAGTAGTCATGTGTAAATCAGGAAAATGGGAATGTGCATGTTTTAACTTGATTGGATCAATCTTTCCAATTAAGGGACAATGATACCTTGTTGAAGGATTCAACTACCGCACTTCATTAGGTTAGACAATTAAAAATAAAAATGAAAGAGTGAATTTGAACCGATAACCCCCAACCATTATATAATAGACATGCATGCTATAAAACATTAATTTGTATGTAAAATATTTGTAAATATTACATAAATTCTTACAAAATGACATGCATGAAGAATGTTAGACAAAATTGAATTCAAGTTTCCGCATAAACTCACCAAGTCAAACCACAAAAACATCACAAATGTCTCCAAGCAGACCTTCAAAACCTCTCCAAAATTGCACTACCAATGCCGTATCGGTTAGGGCGATTGACGCTGCCACCTACTAAATTACCATCACAACATACCAATATACTATAACAACACACCTCAATAACAAAGAATACCGGGGGGAGGTACTGAGAATGCCGTAAGACCTGTGGAAAGCAGGATGACACTAGTTAGATCTACACACATACTGTAAACGAACGTCAGTGTCCTATTCAGTTGTGCGTAGTCCTCTACTTATTATTCAGTCGCCTTCATTCTAACTACACACTGGCATTTAGAAGAATTATATTATGTACAATAACACATGATGAAGAAATAGTGACAGCACCAGCGGTGACAACCAACACATGGATAATTAGTAAAAACTGTGACAATAGGTTAAGTACAGGTGACATTTAGGTCATATAAATGAAACAACATGAATGACATAACGTCATACAATTCACGACATGTTGCTCTATCAATTTCTGTTCTACTTTTGTTGAAAAGCAGGAAACAATTAAAAAATATTCCGTTAATATTTAATTCCGAAATGTCTGAATGTTATTTCAGTTTCTTTCAATAATAATCAAAGAAGTGATAGTAAAATCAAAAAAGAAATTCATAAAAGAAACAGTGATACAATTTTCTTAATTCTTGACATTTTCCTGTTATTGTCTTGGAAGCAATCAATCCAGCCTTGGCACAAAGCCTCGGGCGATTGTAATGATTTCCAGTAACTTCTTCTACTCCAATAATCCTTAAATAATGTTTATCTCCCGTCATAAAACAAATAGAAAACATCTCGCGGCATTCCTGGTAACTGGCATAACAGCCTCGACATGTCAGGAAACAAACTGCTTCCCACATAACGATCACAACTCGAACGTCTCCGCATTTGTAAACACAGTGTAGAGTAGATTTACAATGTGCTTTGTGGAGCGTTTGCTACAATGAAGAGCTCGGCGGCATATCACCACTTTCATGACCCTGTGAGGAGCTTCCACCTGGCTGTGGCCACTTATGACAATCAAACGTAAACCCACGGAAGCAAATTACACAGAATGACGTACATTTGAGCCTTGTAAACGTGTTTGTCTGGAACATCTTACGTACCGCGCTGATAGTAATATAGAAAATGCGGGTGAGTTTCCCAGTGTTGGCAGCCAGCCATGGAACAAAACCCATCACCTGAAGATGGTAATTTGTGAAACAGATGGCAGAATCTAAAAGATTTCCACCTTTTTCAAATTTGATTAAATCCAATCATAAAGTGTCCATAAACAAGTAATAAAGTTAGAATATAAATTTAGAAGATGGATTTTTATCCCTTTTTACAATGATAAGAAGACCCAAATGAATATTACAATCATGAATATATTACTTTAACATAATTTCACCCAATTATAAAACACAATATAATGTTTATCTGACATGGTCTTGATTGCTCGAGTCATTATTAGTTTTTTCTTCTTTTCGCAATAAAGGACATACCGTAAACAAGTTCCTCTCGACAAGACGACCAACAACTGAGCGCCAAATGTTACAACCTCCATAGGCGGGTGTTCTCCCTGATCACAGTTGCAGGTGTAGGAGACAAGAGGAGGAAGTGGATCTAATGTTGATGGGCAATACGGAAGATAACCATCTTTGATTGAACTCAGAAATATTCCTGTCCTATTGCTTTTTATCATGACCCACCCACAGTTGGCAAGTTTCGCTATCAAGCAATTTATTTTTAAACTCCCTGACTTCCAAGTTGTGCCAATATATCTGGAAGGTAAATTCCTCAGCTTCCGTTGACCAGATAACTCTGCATACATCAAGATGTGAAAATCTGAGCTCTGATAATGAACACACATTGTACACTACTTGATGCAAAGTTAAAGATTGCAGAATGTTTAAAAGTAGCTCAGGAAAAGTCCCAATAATTACTTCAATTTTGTTACAGAATTTCATTGACAGATACATTGACCAAACTAGCAGCTTTACAATGTACTTAAAATGTGCCTCATAGAATTACTTAATCTATTCGAAGTAAAATAATGTTGATCACACAGGTATATATGCTAATCATATCAGTTTCTGAAAACTGGATAAGAACAGTTGGGATATCAGCATAAATTACATTAAGAAATAATATGTACTGATAGCTTTAAATAGGAATGGTAAGCATGCTAAGAGGAAGTCTGCATCCTGTGATGCAATGTATACAGTAAGCAAGAATTAATAATTAATTTAGCATGTGTTTATTATTATTACTAATTTACTCGGTGAATGCAAATGAAGTTACCAGGCCCGGAGATTACGAAACTTTCAGAGTACGATTTCATGCTCAATCTCAAAAGTTACATGACGTTTTATGAACACAACTCTTGAGTTGAGCATGGAATCATACTCAGAAATGTTTCGTAATCTCGGGGCCTGGTCTTACTTGATCCATGGTCTACTACACATACATCTGAATATTTTGTTTATTTTGTGTACAACGCATATCAATATTTATATACTGAAAAGAAACCCAGGAAACATGTAAAACTAGAATTTCCCTTTCGTATATAAATTGGAATTGAAGACTTGAATAATGTTATCATGAAAGATGACTTTTGTGGTGAAGTTGAAATTTACAATTAACACTGAGCAACCTATGTGTAGATAAACTAATTGAGTGTCTGCATAGTAAATGTAAATCTTGAGGCAATGACAGAATTCTCTCTCAGACTTGCAGGTAATGTAAAAACAATGACCAGTGATTGACTGCAGTTGTCTTCAGATTACACCCAGCGACTTTTCCAGGATTGCATCAGTACCAATTGATGAAAAACATGGACATCTCATCAAACAGCCACTGATGCAACAGTGTATCTATTACACACATCTATATGCTACAGGTAATGTTAGTGTTCTCAGCTACTTTACTAGTTAATTACACATTTCAACAGTTTCTCATATAATTATAATTCATTAATAAATTCAAATACAATAATACCAATAGATATGAAGAAGTTGTCCTATATTGTCCGGCGATCACGGATTACACTTCGTACATGCTGTAAAGCTTGTACACTAACATCACGATGCATATTGTACAGTAGTATCAAGTAAAGATCGTGTCCTTCCACAAGTGGCTCAAGCCTGCATTTATTATTGTTATGAATAAGCAAATGCTGGGTTGGGGTGTTCCAGTCGCCTCTCAAGTGTCTGGTCTGTTGTGTCTGCGAGTTTACTACGCACCTACCAGCAGGTGGAGCCACACCAGACAGAGGCAAATTCGGGGAGTTTATGCTCAGCGACATGAAAGGAAAGGGGGTGGGTTGCCCATCATGAGATGGTGTCTTGGTTTACAAACTGAGACAAGATGTGCAGAGATAATACAAGGACAGTGAAACAGCGTCCTGCAGGGTTCTGTATTACCTCCCTGTGTTTTGACTTCATATGTGAATATTATTACTAAGCTCATGACTAGAGCTATATCTATCTAGGCTTCCTCAGAAACACATCCCACAGGATTCAGTAGAACAGTGTGTTTTAACTTTGTCAAGTATTCATATCCAAATTGAAAACTTTTCTTTTTTGTCAAGCGTACTTTTCAGACAGTACTCACATCCTAAATTTGTTATTTATTTTTCTCATCTTTTTTGTTTGTTTCTTGCTTATAGTGCATCTAGATCATGTGCATACATGGATCATATCACTATAGAAATATACTATTATCATTAGTAGTAGTAGTAGTAGTAGTAGTAGTAGTAGTAGTAGTAGTAGTAGTAGTAGTAGTAGTAGTACAAACACTCTTGTAATGGTTCAGGGAATCGTTTCTCGAAGCTCTCGTATCTGCTATGAGACCATAAGGACTCATAGCCATCTTTAATACATGGGGATCGTGCACTTACGAGAGCGCTATGGTCTCATAGTGGATATGAGAACTTCGAGAAATGATACCCTGGACAGTTGCAGCTAGCCTAGCAGAATTCTAGGGGCTTAACTATTCCTCTTTGATGAATTAATCAGCATGATTGCTCTAAAGGGCATCCCAGGATGACCTCATTGGACGAAGGTTAAGATGTATTTCTCACCTCATCTGCAACACAAACTCACTGAACTTACCCCAGTATTGACCTATGGCTAGTAGGAAATAGAATAAACCGGTTAAATAAACATATACTGGTCAGTTGTGTGGATGTTATGAATGACAATTTCTGAATGGTTGTGCATATGGTTGTATGGATGGTTCTGCGAGTGATTGTACAAATTGTTGCAAGGATGGTTCAAGAATGGTTGTATGAATGGCTGAATAAATGTTTGCATAAGTGAAACGATCTTGGATTGATAGATCAACAGGGTTTCCCAAAGCCTCAATTATTGCTTTTATTGATTTTAAATCTGAATATATTGTAGCGCTTTGAGCATAGACCTCGTCACATACCGGTAAGGGTGAAAGATTCCTGCTGTGACGTAAAACAAGAATTCACTCTAGCAGTGTCAAAAGTGCGGATAGATGCATGTTAGAAGTAGCCAATATTGTTAATATTAGATCCCTAGACAAATGGTTGTCTGTTTGACTGAAGAAGGTACTGAATGTAGTCGTTACTTCATTTCCAATCTGTATTTCACTGTTTTTGTATATATCTGGCTAGAATGAATGAACAAATGAATTGATGTTTTAGGTCACAGCGGGAATAGTTCCCCCATTGGCAATGACTATCTGGCTAGAAGACGGCCATGGAATGGAGACTTGATGGTAAAAGACTTGATGGTAAAAGACTTGATGGTAAAAGACTAGATGGTAAAAGACTAGACTGATTTCAATGCTGAATGTAGGGCAGAACTAATGTCTATACACCTAGTACACTTCCAGCTAATGTCATTCAAATCCACATTAACCTGTATGTGTTATGTGTGATTTACACCTCATCCAGTGATGCAGATCCAGGCTAAGCTGTAGGTGTTACATGTGATGTAGGTAGCAACTAAAACTGTGCCATCCTTGTAATCTAGTCGAGATCAAAGCATGTTGTTTAGTCTGCTGAATCATGAATGAATCATATCCTAATAAAACATAATTAAATTATGTGTGAAAAAATAAGGAAATCGGCCATATACTCTAATTGGAAGCAGATGTGTCAGTTACGATATGCTTATGGCAGGTTGTAACACTTAACCTTGATCTGGCATGCTGACACATTTATGAAACTACGTAATATTTTAACCATCTTGTGTTTTCCCAGGCATGTTCACTTTAAAAATCATAAATATATTTATTAGATTAAAAATGAAGTATATACCAAATGGCCACCTAAAGTGATTAAAGTAAGCCAAATGTCAATCAAAATTATGCTAACATGTCCAAAATAAATCATATTTAACCAAGTGAATATGGTGAAGGAAAACTGCTTAAATATTTTCAATACCAATTAAACAAACATTTCAATAAACCACAGAAATATATTTTTTCTTCGCTTCACGAATCCAGCATTTAGCTGCTAATGAAACAACTGTAAAGAAGCACCTGTGACTATAAACTTCCCAGGGACTAAAGTGTCAGCCCACCCGAGACCTCCCGTCTGCTTCAACAACAGACAAACCAGAAATGCACTCGGTAACACTCCCTTAACCACAAATTAGTAACTGCGCATCTCAGAACTCCCGTACTCGCTTCTCTGAACAACTCGTACTCGCTTCTCTGAACAACTCGCTTATGTTCTGGCCAGAGAAAAACTGGGAGAGTGTGCATCTATACAAATTCGTTAATCTAAATATTGTTTTAAGGCGAACCCCCCTCAGTTCTGGTGTTGATGTCTGCAGCATCTGTAAGACCAAACCATAACAAAAAGGTAATAGGTTGTCAGGCTATGCTCATCATTGGTGGCCATAGTAAACACGGGGAGCAGCGCGTGTACACACGGTCAGAGAGGTCATCTTGGTGCATTGGTCAAGGGTGGTAATCTGACCAATATGTTTTTGTCATCAAATTATTACGACAATATTTACACAAGATTATTGAATACAAATTGAGTGAAATACAGTTCCTTAAATTCCTTAATCTCAGGAATTTTAGTCAGCCATATATATTTCATATAACAGCTTTACTACTTAGATATGTAAAAAGTGCATTCTGGATTCTCATGGAGAACTATTTAACATTTTCCATGCGAGATCCATAAAAATCATTGAGGGGCATCTCCAGTTGCCCCCAGCAGTAAGCCGCTTAAAGGTTCAAGGTCAAACCAAAGATTTGAGAATATCCCAGAAACATGATAACATGAGACACCATTGCTTCCTCTGAAAAACCTGATCAATGCCAATGTACTGGAACGTGTGACTGCATGAACAGCAGAGATTTCTAAATTACCAAATCTGTCCTTTACCAATTCATAGTGCCCCACCAAGGCCTATTACGGTACTAAATCAATTCAACAAGTCCATAGCTATGATTCATGTTAATATATACAGTTGGAAGAAAGTTAAGCGCCCCTAGATATAATTAGTACTGAAATAACCCCATTCGTAAAAACTGTAAATTACGTGACGAATATG
>JAUTBZ010120501.1:0-16257 GCA_032361785.1 Lepetodrilus galriftensis
ATTTTCATCATGCTATCCATCATTTTTGGATCAGCCATTTTCGTCATGGTTTCCATCATTTTTGGATCAGACATCATTTTCATCATGCCAGCCATCATTTTTGGATCAGCCATCTTCATCATGCTATCCATCATTTTTGGGTCAGACATGGCTTTCATCATGCCTTCCATCATTTTTGGATCAGCCGCTTTCATCATGGCATCCATCATTTTTGGATCAGCAAAAACTTTCATCATGCTATCCATCATTTTTGGATCAGACATAGCTTTGCTCATCATGCCAGTCATTTTGGTCATGTCAATTTCTTGAGCCATTACAGGTGTTACTACTGTAAAACTTGTACCCAGCATTAGTGCCGCCGCAAGTGCAAAGGTTGTTTTTTTCATTGTGGTAATATACCCTCGTCAAATTTTATGAACTATAATTTTAGATATCAAAATAAGGGCTGGCAAAAAGAATAATTAAGGCTTTTTCAAAACAATACTTTTGGGCAGTCTGAGACCATTACTGGCTCTCTTTAGGGATTTTGATATCATATGTACTTAGTATCTATGAAATAGTTTCCACAACAAGATGAAAACTACTTCCAATGTTATTAACCATAATTTTCATGTATTAAACAAGGGCTGGATTGCAATTTTGTAAAAATAATTACAGTAAATAATTCGAATATATTAATGTTATACTTCGGATCTATACAGTGTTTTTTACTGTTATGGTGTGATCAAAAAGTGAATAGGATAGAGGGAAGAATGCCCCTTTATCTGCTTTTTATCCTGAGATTAAGCTGTTTTGTTTTTAGGGTGACCCAAATGTCCAGCGGCAATATATTTTTTTAACCTGACACACCAATACTGTGTATAAGGGGGGGATTGGGACAGAGTGTGGGTATATTGTCCCTGTTCAGGTGCTAAAGATAAAAAAAATTAAACAGGGATAAGATAGAGATATATATTTTATTCAATAGTCTCTAACGATAATGCACTTTTTAGATACACGATAAAATCATAGATTTGGACATAGTCTTACAATGGAAACCTCTTTCTTTAAGTGGTTGGATCATATAGTTGCACGGTTTCAGCAATCCAGTATCCAGCATTTTTTGGTCAACATCCCCAAACACCCCAAACGGGCATTGGTCATGTTTGTTGATTTTTGTCTGATGGCTTTTTCCCTCTGGTTTTCGTTTTCCCTGCGTTACAATGAATTTTATGTGCCTTCAAATTTTGCCTTTACAGCTGTTTTGTTGCTGGCACCGCTGATTGGTATTTTGACCTTTTTCTTTATGAGGGTTTATAAGGCTGTCACGCGCTTTATGGTTTATTCGGATATTTTGAGACTGCATATTGCCATCATTGTGTCTGTGCTGATTTGGGCTCTCTTATCCTGGATTATCAATAGTTATGATGTTATTCCGCGCTCAGTCTTATTGAGTTATATGTTTTTTTCCCTGTTTTTTATCCGTTCTGTACGCTGGTTTGCAGCCTTTTTACTCAAAAGCCCTGAATCTGTTGTAATGGCCGCTGGCTGTAAAAAAAAGGAAATTGTTATTTATGGCGCAGGGGTAACAGGAACCCAGCTGGCTGAGAAACTTTCCAAGCAGGAAAACTATAATATTGTTGCTTTTATTGATGACAATCCTGCACTTTGGAAGCGCCGTGTTTCAGGACATAAAATCTATTCTCCTGACTATATTTCCAAACTGATTGGCAGTACAAAAATTGAGGAAATTATTCTGGCCATGCCATCGGCCTCTTTGGGAGAGCGTAAGAAAATATTGCGTTTTTTGGAGCCTTACCCTGTGGCTGTGCGGACATTGCCTGCGATTGAAGATATTATTTCAGGGCGGATTGCTGTCAATGACCTCAGATATGTTGGGGTTGATGATCTTTTGGGACGGGATCCTGTGCCGCCGAACAAAAAACTGTTTAACCAGGTCATCTTGAATAAATTCGTTATGATTACAGGCGCTGGCGGTTCTATTGGGTCTGAACTGTCACGTCAAATTTTTAAGAGCCGCCCGAAAAAAATTGTGTTGTTTGATGTCTCTGAGGTCTCTCTTTATCTGATTGAGCAAGAAATTTTGGCTTATCGAGAAAAACTGATTGCTGAAAACCCTGATCTGAAAAAGGATTATATGTCGATTGAGGTTGTGCCTGTGATTGGCTCTGTCCTTGATAAGGCACGGGTGCGTTTCAAGCTGAATCAACATAATATTGAGACCATCTTTCATGCTGCGGCCTATAAACATGTGCCTTTGGTTGAATCCAACCCAATGATTGGGATTTTGAATAATGTCTGGGGCACAAAAGCCGTGGCTGATATTGCCTTGGAAACAGGGGTTGAGCGCTTTGTTTTGATCTCAACAGACAAGGCTGTGCGTCCCACCAATATTATGGGAGCAACCAAGCGGCTGGCAGAAATGTATCTTCAGGCTCTTAATGCCAAAACAGAAGGACAAGGCAAAACCATTTTCACTATGGTGCGTTTTGGTAATGTGCTGGATTCTTCAGGCTCTGTGGTGCAAAAATTTCGCCAGCAGATTACAGAAGGCGGACCTGTGACTGTGACAGACCCAAAGATTGTCCGCTTCTTTATGTCTATTCCAGAGGCCGCAGAACTGGTGATTCAGGCTGGTGCGATGGCGCAAGGCGGTGAAGTTTATATTTTGGATATGGGGCAACCTGTCAAAATTTTGGATCTGGCCACCAGTATGATCCGCCTGATGGGGTGTGAGGTTCGCAATGAAGGCAATCCTGATGGGGATATTGAGGTGGTGTTTACAGGCTTGCGTCCTGGCGAAAAGCTTTATGAAGAATTATTGATTGAAAAGACATCCCAAAGAACAGAGCATCGCAGGATTCAGCAAAACAAGGAACCTTTCCTGAAAATGGATGAGCTGGAAACCGCCATGACAAACCTGAAAGTTATTATTCATAATAATGATATTCAGGGGCTTTATAAAGTGTTGGAAGTTCTTGTATCAGGGTATGTGCCAAGTCAGGAAATCAAACAAAGTGGTCTGGCAGCAGAATAGAAGTATAACAAACTCATAATAAATACAAAAAATAGACTTTGTTTTTGTAAATGTATATTATGAACGGGGAACCCCCCTATTTATGGAGCTGTAAATTTTACACTCTTATAAGAGGCTTGGTATATCATAATGATCTAAATATTAATCATTATCCTGCATGGCATCTTGCAAAGCAATAAGAACCAATTGTTTGATACTGATACCATGCTGAGTAGCAAATACTTTAATTTTAATATGATCGCCTTCAGGCATATCAACAACAATCCTTTTGGTCTTTTCTCTCGCTGAAACCTGACTAACAGGTTCAGGGATTTGTTGCATATTATTATTCGCTGCAAAGCTGCTTTCAGATGGATTCCGTGAGCTTCTTATAGCATGTAAAATAGATTTTCTTGCCATGCTGTTACCTGCACATTAAGTGACAAAATCCTGTTCTTGTCATCAGTTTTAATCTGTACCAATTTATTAAAATGGCTCTAAATGCAGTACGGAGAAACTATTAAACGAATGTACATCAGTATTACTTTGAAATATTAAGTAATACTTGCCTGCATGATACTAAGAATGTACGCAGTTACAATGCAACGATAGTAATAAATCTTGAACCTACAGGGTTACACCTGTAAATACAGTCTTTTTCAATATTGCAACAATGTATCTAAGTCATTATAGTTTAACTACGTTTTAACCATGTAAGGTTAAAAAACCTTTAACAAGATAAATTAAAGCAATTTATGAGGTGTTTTTCACCTCAATAAAAAAGATGTTTTAAAGAAAATTATCCTGCTTTATTGCCAGCCAATAATGGGGGGCTGTTGAGGCCAATATCTTGGCAATGGAAATAGAGTTTTTAGCACTGAGACCCCTATATAATTGTCGCAATATCCAAGCCAGATAAAACCGCTTTGCACTTTTGTTTAAGAGTGCTTTCCTAAAACATTTTCAGTTGCACAGGTAACAAGTGGTAACCACGGCGTTTTTTCTCGGCTTCCAATTGCGTGAGAGCCTCAAAGGCTTCATCTTCTGTTTCAAACCAAATAGCACTTTGCGCGCCTTGCGACCCAATACGCCCCCAACATCTTTGTAAAGCCCATTGCCCAAACAAGGTTGGCTGAATACGCAGCACATAAAAACGTGCCAGATTTTGATTCTGGTCACGTTTTTCAAGGCGTATCGTCGCTGGTCTAAAAGATGTCTGGTGCATTGTCATAGCTCATGTTTATCGCGCGGCAGGGGCGTTGGCAATTCAATATTTACGTTATCCAACTCTTGAATGAAAAGGTGGCAGGTTTGGCACAAATAGCCTATCACGCGTTTTTTAGGCGCGGCGCAGCAGCCATCCAAACAGCAAGACTGGAATATTTTTAAAGCGTCCTGTGATAACAGGATAAAGCAAACCCAGTGAGAGCAGGTAGAGCAGGGCAAAGGCCAGGTTCATCCAGGGCATCCAGTCGCCAACAGAGCCTGCCAACATCACAATCAGAACCATCATAGAGGTTTTGGTCACACTGATGATGACAGAGGCCATGGCGCGATCCTTGATATGGTTGAAGGCAAAGTAAAGCTCGGAATGAAACTCCAGCAAAATTCTGAAAGCAGGTAGAAAAATCAGACCACTATAAAAGAAATGCGCCGCTGCAACATTTTTGCCCAAAAGATTGGGGGCAATATCCAAAATCTGCATCAGAATCAAAAAGCCAACAATCACAACGGCAAAAATAACAGCCTCAACCATCATATTATTTCTAAAAATATGCGCCGTTGCCCGTTTTTTCAGCATTTTGCTGATATAGAGCTAGAAAAACGCCTGAACAGGCATCGCAATCAGGGCAAGGATACGCATGGAAATGGCATAAATCCCCGTGGCCTCATTGCCACTGAGCACCAAAATCACCAGCTTGTCTATTTCACGCTGCAAGGCATACATCAGGCGCGTAAAGCTCATATAGGAGGATTGGCCAAGGCGAGACAGTATAATGGGAATATCCAGCCGTAACCTGACCTTGGGGCGGTATAAATGCCAGACGGCCAAAAAGGCCAGCAGGTTTGCGGTAAAATAGCAATGGATCCATAAGGCCAGATCATTTTGGCCGCTATACCAAAATAAAAAAGCAGCGCAGGCACGCAGGCTATAGGACAGGACAAAGCCTTTGACAATCTTGCCAAAATGACCAAGTCCCTCATTGAGCAAGGCATAAACCTCAATCATTCGCCATAAAAACAGCTCAACCAGCATCACTTCCAAAAATGAAAACAAGGCCACCTTACTGGCAAAGACCAGCATATAAATCAAAGCTGAGACAAGCAGGCCAACAGGCAAACTTAGAGCAATGATAAAATAGGTGCCAGCCAGATAATGCCCAAGCAGGCGCGGTTTTTGAATCGCAGTGCGGTAAGACAGCTCCTCATAGCCCATACCCATCGTGCTGCCAATAATCATGCCAAGAGATATAATGGCGGCAAACACCCCCATATCAGCCAATGCAAGCGTGTTGGCCAGCAGCAAAAAGTAAAAGGTCTGAATAAAAAGACTGCTAAAGTCTCTGGTAAACAAGGTCAGATAATTGGTCAGAGCAGCGCGCGGATTTGCAGGCCATTTGCGGCGCAAAAATTGCCCAGCTCTTTGGGAAAAACGTATGATTTTTTGCAAAAAAGAGGGCACATATATTTCCATTATCTGGTTTTTGGGCATCAATACCGACCAATCCCCATATATAATCCCCCATCAAAAGCCATAAGTGGCTAGTGGACATGGGGCACATATTTTTTCAAGATATTCTTGATCGGTTTTGAATAATGATAAATGGGTGCAATAATCGTGCCGCTTAGGGATAAAGCCAAGGTATAATCGTAAAGTTTGGTCTCATCGGCATTAAATTTTTGCTTATAGCTTTGATTGCCAATGCCCAGATCAAAATTGGGATAGCCGCGCCCAACCACATCATGGATCACCTTAAAAATCATTTGGTAGCCCAAAGAGAATTTGGCATATTTGTCTGTCTGCGCCGCCACCAAAATACCCTGATAGCTGCCGCGATATAAAAAGCCAAATTCAGTGGCAATGGTCTTGTCTTCCAAGGTCAGGGCATACATAATGGCTTCGCCCTTTTTGACCGAGGCAATAATATAGTCGCTGTAAAATTTTTCATAAATATCATGCTGGATCAGATTGTCTTCAAAGCGCTCCTGGTGCATATGTTTGATCACCCCCATAGCATCGCGCAATTGTTGTTCTTCTGTGAGTTCTGAGAAGACCCAAGGGCCAATGTCCTTGATAAATTTGCGCTCACGGCGGCGGTGATTTTTAAGCCATGACTTACTGAACTGGGCGCGCTCCCAAGCCTCAACATCATCCCCAATATGACAGTTATGTGTGGCGCTGTCATTGGGGGTTTTGGTCATATTTTTGAAAAAACGGCTGATATCAAACATATCTTCACGCAATTTTCGGATCAGAAGCAAATGACTTGCCCCCATAATTTTTTCAATATCCTGCAAGACAGTCTTGTCCTGTGCCAGCTGCTCCAAAACCGCTGTTTGACCAACCACAGCATTATAGTCACAGACTCCAAAGTCTGCAAACTGGATGATTTTCATGCCCAATATGGCTTTTTGGATGATAAAGGGAAACAGCGCCAGCAAGCTGCCGTCCTGCGCCCTGACCACAATGGTATATTGTGCGGCCTCAAGGTTAGGCATCAGGGTTTTATGGATATTATCCTGCCAAAGCGGAGATTGGAACGCTGTGGCATCGGCCTTTATAAAGAGGTCTTGATACTCTTGGGACAAAAAATCAAAACGCTCATCAACACAGATGCTATACTTTACAACCAATTGAATGGCCTCCATGGCAATAAACATTCAGGCAAGACAAGATCCAAAGTAATGACGGAGGTTTATATTTTGAAATTTGGTCTTCTTACACATTATAAGGACTTGCGAAAACAGACTGTGATTATTGCCTAAAACAAGCTGGATACCAGCGGTTTCAGGCTTAAAGACAGACCTATTTTGTCCAACCATATAATATAATTACAAAAGTATTTCTGACATATAATCCAATATATAACAATAATATTATTGGTTAATATTGCCGCGCCAAGAGGCTTAAAGTTATTTTTCAGCCATGCTGATTATTGCGCCATAAACAGATATTTTGGAGAGAGCCTTTACCTGCTTCAGCCCTTGCCCTATAGGCAGTTCCTTCTTTTATAACGGGGAGAATTTCAGAGTTTATCCTGATTTTTCGTTAACACTTTATTGGGGATAACGGTAAACCCTAAAACGTGTTATTTTCTATGATAAGATGTTATTCCGTATAGTTTTATATTAAATATAAGGTTAGAACCGATACCAAATCATCCCAAAAATGCTTAAGGAAAGAATGTATGTCACTTCATCATAATTATGCCCCCCAAATTTCATTGCCTGACAATAATCCTGATGCTTTGGGACATGAGGTCATCACCTTTGGTCATAATTTTCTGGAATCAGGTCTGTTTACAGATGAAAAGTTGGCAGCATTAATTGAAAACTATCCGCGCGAATATTATCTTCTGACAACCATGACAGAACAGGGGGCTGAACCTGAATGGCTTCAGGGTGATATGAATAATATGTCTGGGAAACAGGTTTTGGAAGCCATCAAAAAAGGCCGCTTCTGGCTCCAGATCCGCCGCACCGACCTTCATGCACCAGAATATTACAATTTGGTCAATCAGGGGCTGAAGCAGGTTGGCGACCTGAACCCTGGTATGAAAAGCAAAAAGCATTCCCCAAGCCTTCTCATTTCCTCACCAATGGCACGGGTTTTGTTTCATGTTGATATGGGACTGAATGTGCTGTGGCATATGCGCGGCCAAAAACGGGTCTGGCTGTATGAAGCCGAAGACAAGGCACAATTTTCAGAGCAGGATCTTGAAGGCATTATTTTGGGTGAGACGGAAGAGGATATGCCGTTTGATCCAGCATGGGATGAAGGCGCGCAATCTATCGTGCTTCAGCCTGGACAGGCTTTGACATGGCCCTTTTTATCACCGCACCGCGTTGATAATCTGGATGAAATCAATGTTTCTATTGCCTCTGATTTTCTTAATGCCCAAACAATCAGACGCCTGCGCGTGGCCTATGCCAATGGTGTGATGCGGCGCAAAATGGGGATGTCGCCGCAATCCAGCGAAAAGCAGAACGGCCTTTCTGGTATGATTAAAAGCCTGATGGGGGTCACAGCCAAGAAAAGCGGCCTTTATCCTGTTAAGGCACCAGAGCGGATCATGACCTTTAAGATGGATCCAGAAAACCCTGGCGCCATCATCAAACTGCCAAAGGCTGAGCAAAAAGAAATTGTGCAGCTTTAGCAAAGGGCGCGCTGCCCCATCTTGCTCCTCAGAAAACCTTCACTCATGTTGATCCATTTTGTGAAGGACACTATCTTATACTCATTTCAATAAAGGTTAACCTTTACCATCGTTCAATCGCCATGGAGGCTTTCGCCAAAATATTGGCGGCGCACACACGAGTGTGTCACTTGTGCTTTGCAGTTTCAACCAGTTCAGGACTTCTTGAAACTGGTATAAGATGGGATAGGGGGTAAAACCATGCTCACATAGAACACGGTGTTAAAACCAATAACACACGAGTGTGTTATGATTTTTGGTAAAAATCATAGGTATGGCCTGTTTTTAGATTGGCCACCAGACTGTCTGTTTCCAGAGGATCAAAGCGCCATTTTTTAAAGCGTTTCAGGCTGTCCAATGTGTCGTGGGCAATAGGGTGGTGGTCTGGGGTATCATTCCAGCCAAGCAAAAAGACACCGCCAGGACGCAGGCTGTCATAAATGCCGTTAAAGGCTGTTTCAATCTGGTCATGCTGGTTGAGTCCCCAGCCATAAACCCCGTTACAGACCACAAGATCAAAATAATCTGGCTTAAAATGCTGGCCAATATTTTCAACCTTATCAATCACATGCTGTTTTGAACCATAGGAGGCCAGATCAGGATCCATCTCCATCGTGATATAGGTCTGGCTTCTAAACATCTTGTTATATTTGCGCGTATACCATTCGCAGCCGACAAAAAGAATGGTGCCATAGTCTTTATGGCCTGCAAAAAAGGGGAGAATTTTTTGCTCAAGTAAGGCGCGGTCAGGGGTCTGGATCCCAAGGTCTATATCAAACCTGACAAGTTTACGGGCAAGACCAGAGAAAAACTGGTATTTATAGGCTCCAAGCTTTTTTCGAATAATACTGACCATACTTATAACAACCTAAAAATTTCAACAATATGTTATAACAAATATAAAACAGCTCTATAGTGTTTTACATCAGTGTTTTACAAAAATTTTATGAAAAAGTAATATGTTTTTTATAAATACACTTAAAAGTCAGAATTTTATACTTGTTAAAAATTTTTATATCCCTGTTTTAGGAAAAAATTAGTCCCCCAACACGGCTTGTTAGCCTCATAAAACGCCTGATAACCAAAAAGTTCATCCCCCTGTCAAAGGACGGATGATAAGATAGGGGTTTTAAGGACAGGCTGACAAACAGAAAGTTTTTATGATTTTCTAGCCCATCAGACATAGCAACGCAGCCTCTTTTTGTCAGTCCGTCTTTTTTACTGACAATGCCAAAGGTTATAAGCTATGGAGACAACCCCTAAACTGGAATTACCCTATCTTGCAGCAGCCCAGGCGCAAAAGCATGTGACCCATAATGAGGCTTTGCGCAAGCTTGATGCCCTGATCCAAATATCTGTTTTGGGTCATGGGGTTCAGACGCCGCCAGCCGCGCCGCAAGAGGCAGACAGCTACCTTGTGGGAGACGGGGCAGAGGGAGACTGGCTGGACAAACCAAACCAGATAGCGGTTTGGCAAGATCATCACTGGGTCTTTTATCCCCCTTTGCAAGGCTGGTTGGTTTGGAACAGCGCTGCTGGCCAATTTTTGGTGTTTGATGGGACACAGTGGACTGTTTTGGCAGGGTCTGGACAAAATGGAGCGGTTAATCCTGCGCCGCTGGTTGGTGTCAATACATTGGCAGATGTCCAAAACAGGCTGGCTGTCAAATCCCCTGCGGTGCTTTTTTCTTATGATGATGGCAGTACCAGCAGCGATATACGGATCAAGGCCAACAAGGCAGGACAAAACGATACTGCCAGTCTTGTGTTTCAGGACGGATTTTCAGGACGCGCTGAAATTGGTCTGACAGGCGATGATGATTTTCATTTTAAGGTGTCAGATGATGGTGCCGTGTGGAAAGAGGCCATCACGCTTGATAAAAATAGCGGAGAGGCTTCTTTCCCCAATACCAATATTTTCACCAATTTTTCAGCCAATTTATTGCAAGATAGTGGCCGTTTTCATAATGCGATTGGGTCTGTAAACGCCAGCGCTTTTGTCATGCCATCTTATCTCAAGGTCTATAACGGCTCTGTTTTGTCAAACTATGCCAAATATATAACCAATAGTGCAAGCTGGACAGGCGGAACGGCGGCGGCGCTGGATCCAGATGTAAAAGACCTTTATATCAAAATAAGATCATCCTCAACGCGCCGCTGGGGGCCTGAGTTTTATGTTTTAAACCTTAAACAGGGAAATGGTACAGGCGGTTCCGTTACCATTGATGGTACCGTTTATTATTCGTCCTTATATACGCGGCAACAACCACGTTTTGCAGCATCAACATTCCATATTTATCTACGGGCAAAGGTGGGCAATACTGTTGTGCGGGTTTTTCCAGGACAGACCGTTTATATTGATGGTGTCAAGCAGGCCAGTCACTATAGCCTGACACCTGCTGATGGTTGGAAGTCTGTTCGCATTACAGATCGGGCAGATCCATATACCTCTTTTGGTTATTCACCAGCCCATTTTAATCTGCAACATGCCAATAATCATGATGAGGTCTTGCTGGCCTGTCCAGCCCTTGTGCCAGGTCTCAGTGATATTGATATAAATATTGGTGTTATGGCAGGATATAATATTTGGTAATGTAACAAGCTATTATGTGAAAGGAGACTGAAATTAGGATGACAGTTTTCTGATTATCAGATATATAACAGGCAATATTGCTGAATATGCCATTAAAGGGAACCGTCCCCTTTACATTCGGACTGCTCAGAAACTATAAAATTATTTTTGAAAATTATACTGTATAGGAAGGTATTGGATCCAAAGTTCCATACCTTCTGATGCCCTATATTGATACCAATCGAGACTGGCAGTCCTAAAAACTATCTCTTTATAAAAAGTCTATAGGGGTCGCCATTGTCACAACAAAAGGATGATACATTGGCTGACAAAATAAATGAAGAAGATGAGTTGCCCTCTATGGGAGATCTTTTTTTGTCAATATGGAATATACGCCGTTTTGTTATGCTGTCCTCTATTTTGGGCGTTTTTTTTGTGATTGGCTTTATTGCGATGAAACGGGTCACAGTACCTACACAGCAAACCTTTCAGAGCGCTATCAGTTTTGTCTTTAATAAAAATAGTAATCTAAAAAATCAAAAACAGGTGATATCTGGCCGATACCCCAATGGCCGTATCTTTTCGATTAATGATATCATTGCCCCTATTATTTTGAACAAGGTTTATGACCAAAATCAGCTTGAAAAATTTTTCATAAACCGCAAGGATTTCCTAAAATCTATCAGCATTTATCATTATTCTGTCAACCTGAATAGTATCGTTAAACGCTATCAGTCACGTCTTAAGAATAAAAGACTCAGTTTTGTTGAACGCAAGACCATTGAAGGCAGTATGGAAAAAGAATTGGATGAAGCATCAAGCAAAGGTGCCTTGATCCGTTTCAGTATTTCAAACCGCTTTACCTTGCCGCCTCTTTTAGGTGAAAAAATCGTCAATAATATTGCCGCCGTCTGGTCAAAGACCAGTATTCAACAGTTTGGCGTCTTGCAATTTGCCAATACAGCCATCGGAACGGAATTTGTTAATGAGGCTCTGATTTCCAGAATTGATGTTCCTTCTGCCCTCTATTTTTTAGAAAACTCAGTTGAAGAGCTCGAAAAACAGCTTAGTAGTAATCAGCTATTATTGTCAGGCAGTGCAACCGTGCGCGAAAAAGAAAGCGGCTATACCCGTATTGATCTGCTGCATAAAATTAATCTGTTTAAAAATTATGACCTCAAATCGCTTTCAGGAGATATTTTTCTATCCCACCAAATTCCTGACCAGAAAAAAGTACTATTTTTATTTCAGCGCCGTCTTGATGATGCCAAGCAGCAAAAACAATTTTTATTACACCAGGTAGAGGTTTATAGCAAAGCCCTTAAAATGTATAAATCCAAGGGAAATTCAATCTCAAAAGAGATATCACAACAAAAAACAGGCCAAAGCTCAACACCATCTGAATTTAACAGTGACTTTCTCGACCGTATTATCAGGCTGACATCTGATAAGGAAGACAGGGTTTTTCGCCAGAATATTATTGGAAAACAGATCAATCTTGAAAAGGCAGCTTCTGAGAAAGATAAGCAGATCCAAAAAATAAAATCCTTTATTGCTGTCATAGAAAAAGGGTCTGAGAATCCCGCGTCCTCAACCTCAACAGAGGAACTATATAAAAAGCTAAATGATCATGCCAAAATATTGAATGGCTATTGGAAGATTACCGACCGTCTCTATAGTGATTTGTCAGCGAAGAACTTTTCCTATGATGGTCATCTCTATGTCACCATGCCTTTGTCACAAAACAAGAAAACATCATATTATCATCCCATTTTCAATAAATATACTGGGGTATTTGCTCTGGCTTCCATCATTATGATTATGGTTATATCCCTGTTTCTAGGATTGATCTGGCAATTTATTGCTATCAGTGGAAAGAATTAATGGCTTGGGGCACAGTGCCCGTAAACCGTAACGATTTGCGCGCCTTCGATATGCGTCATATAGCAAAAAACGCCTGCCTCTTAATGCAAAGAGGCAGGCGCTGTTTGTTATATATGATACCCTTAACTGTTATAAAAGACTGTACCGCGAATTTTGCTGCTATAAGGGCGCATATTCTGGACGATATTTTTAAACTGGGCAACAGGCGTTACATTTTCACGGGCAATAAAGATAATATCATCAGACACCTCTGCAAAACTGTGGGCATGGATATTAATCCCTGTCACACCGCCATCAAAGATAATCAGGTCATAATTCTTGGCCTTGGCCAAAATCTTCTTTGTGATAGCCTGGCTGTTAATGGCATTGGACAAGATCCCGTCACGCTCAACAGGCAAGATATGCAAGGTTTCATTATAGCCCTCAATCACAGCCTCCTTAAGCGGCGTGGTGCCTTCAATCACAGCCTTGATACCTGCGGTGGCATCAGGGGCAATCTCAGCGCTAAGAGAGCCGCCTGTAATATCGCTATCCACCAAAAGGACGCGGTCACCAGCCATAGACGCCGCCAGAGCAAGGTTTAGGGTAACAGTACCCTTTTCATCCTTTTGGCCTGAAGACATCACAAACAAGGTCTGACGCCCCTTATTGCCGCGATAATTATACAGAAGGTCGCGAATTTGCGAGGACGACATCACAGCCGCAGAGGTCAGGGTTTTACTGACCAGTTTTTGCATGGTTTTTGGCTTGGCAGCCGCATCAATCTTACGAAACAGCTTTTTGGAACTGCTAAAGTTGCCCAGCCCCAATCCATCAAGGCGTGAGAGCAAATCTTTCTTATGAAATGGCAATTCCTTAATCACAGGCAGGCCTGAAATGGCGCGCAATTCGCGTGAAGAGGTAATATATTGGGACAAACGCTCACGGATAATCGCTAATAAAATTCCCAGAACAATACCGCCAACAAGTCCCATTAAAAGCAGCATAGGCAACATTTTACGGTTTGACTTTGTTGGAGCAAGAGCAGGGGAAATCACACGGGAGTTAGAGGTATTGACGCTTTCCTGTTCGCCAATCTCACGCGCCCGCATCATATTGGTTTTATAGACCAGGCGGCTGACTTCCACATCCCGTTGCAGTTCCTTCAGTTTGACAGAGGCCAGATTGATCGAAACCGTTTCCTTCTTGATCTCATCCATTTTTTCAGACAGGCTGTGCTCTGCGCCCTTCAGCCGTTCATAATCATGCTTGGCAGAACGGACAATGCGGCCAATCTCTTGGGCAATGACCTCTTTCATTTTTTTAAGCTGTTTGTTGACAGAGGCCAGTGAAGGATGGGACGGCATCAAGGTTTCTGATAATTCGGCCTTGCGCTGCTCAACCTGTAGATATTGGGTGCGCAGCCGCATAATGGTGCGCGAATTGGTAACATCACCCAAAGATTCCAGTGACAAAGGCTTGCCTTGCATAGCCTTATATTGCTGATATTTTTCCTCAGCCAGCACATTGGCAGAACGGGCGCGGGTCAGTTCGCGGCTTAGCTCTGTCAGTTCACGCTCATTAAAAATATTGCCGCGCACATTGATAATATTATGGCGTGCCTTATATTTTTCGACCGCATCTTCTGCCTTATAAAGCCGCTTCTTAAACAGGTCGAGCTGCTTCATCAGGCTTTCTGACGTGTTTCTGGCTGATTGCGACCGCAACATAAACTGGGACGTGATATATGTATTCACAATGGCATTGGCAATTTTGGCCGCCTTTGGCCCAGACTTGGCCTTGACGAAAACATCAACCACATAACTGCCCTTTTCCTTATGGGTACGGACGCTTTGGCGCAGTTTCCACAACGCCTTGTCATAAGCATTTTCAGGCTTTTGCTTCTTCTTTGGTAACCAGGATTTTACGGTATCAATTGCGGTTGAAAGCAGTGGGATCTTACTGAGCAATCCAGCAGACTTGCCACCAAACTCAGGATCTGTGGTCAACTTCAGGTCATGAACGACTTTGCCCAAAACCTCATCAGAGGTGACAATGCGCATTTTACTTTCAACAAATTCAGAATTGCCACTAAAACTATTGCTGCGCGGCTTGATATCACGGGTCACATCCAGGCCAACAGGGTCAATCAATAGACGCGCTGTTGCTGTATATTTTGGGGCAACCAGCGTATGAAAGGCAAAGATCGCGCCAAGAATTAGGAATATTGGCAGGAGAAAGGATATTTTACGCTTCCAGACCGCCCGAAAAATTTCATTGATATCAAACAGGTCAGGGCCATGTCCAGCGCCAGCGTTATGTTCTGATTTATAGTCACTCATAATAGATCTACATCCATACTTTCAAGCATTACAAATATACTTTTTGCCAGCAAAGGCAGGGCAAGATTTAAGATCAACCCCCATAACCCTGGCTCAATATAATATAGTTAAAAAACGTCAATAGCAGTATAAATATTCAATTCTAACATTATTTTTAATATTTTATTCATTATATCAAATATTAACCTTACCAGAACAAAGAAACTATGAATAGATGTACTTTATTATTATTTAAAACAGGCCGTTTGCTTTGGTAGCCGCAGCAAGCTTAGGTTTTGCAGGCAGGCTCAAGGCTGCCAAAACCCCTTATTTTTAAATTTTCTGACAATGCGCGGAGGACGGCCTGTTTAAATGCCGTTTAAAGACGTTCCTAGCTATGCTCAGAGCATGAAACTGAAAAATCTATAGCTGAGTGCCGTATTTTTATTTCGCGCCTGTAGAGGCTATCAGGGGGATAATTTAAAAAGATAGAAAATATCTTTGACAGCAGGATGTTTCCAAAACTTTGCCCTGTTGGACGGTTTTGTGATGAAAAATATCTTTGCAAATCTCAAAAAGTTTTGAGACCAGAGATTTGGAAAATTAGAAATAGCTGGCTCAAAACATCCTACCATCTCCCCCTTGCAAAGCCTAAAAATCTATTTTTTTATCCCCGATCTTTTGGGCAAGATAAGACTGGGACAAACGATGGTTTTGGTGTCTGGAATTTGGGTCAGATATGGGACTTAAAATCTGGATTGCTTTTGATCCAGACTGCGTCCTGAACTGCGCCCAGATTTCAAATCTGGTAAAAATAGAAATGTTATTAAAAAAACAACATTGTCTCGATTTTATTTTTTAGAAAAAGTCAAGAAAAATCGCACCGAAATAAATTTTTTCCACAACTCCTCTATTGTAAAGGTTTTAATATGTTTTAATATGTTTTCGGAGGTCTTAAGTCATTGAAAACATTGAGTTTAAAGGGTCGAAATAAGAGAAATTAGGGTGTCAACTAAGAGAAATTAGGGTGTCAACTAAGAGAAATTAGGGTGTCAACTAAGAGAAATT
>JAUTBZ010120512.1:0-16256 GCA_032361785.1 Lepetodrilus galriftensis
TTATCCATCATGACACCTTGCTTGTCGATCAACTTCATCATCTCGTCTTCGTCCATTGGTTCGGCGAGTTTGAGATTGATTTCCTCGTAATCTTTTAGGATTTGCATGACTTCTACTACACCTTCCTCTAAAGTTTCTCGGACCGTTTTATCCGCATCAAGTTTTGGTTCTTGCTCAAGGAGACCGATTTTGTAGTTGCCATCAAACTCAATAGTCCCTTGATAGTCATCATCTACACCAGCGATGATGCGTAGGAGCGTTGATTTTCCAGAACCGTTCAATCCAAGAATGCCGATTTTAGCACCATAATAGAAAGAAAGCCAAATATTTTTTAGAACCTGCTTGTTAGGAGGGTAAATCTTGTTGATCCCCGACATGGAGAATATTACTTTTTCGTCAGCCATTGATTGGTTGTTTTGATAGTTTTTCTTGTGGGGGCAAAGGTAAGGAAAATATGGATGATTATGTACTACTCGCCGCACCATGTGTAGGACAGGTTGTACCTTTTTTAGTAACGGCAGTTTTAGTCGCTAAATTTGTGTCAGACTTCTGTACTGCCAAATTCATTTGGGAGAAAATATGCAGAGGCTCCCAACTAAAAAAGTCTGTACTGCCAAATTCATTTGGGAGAAACATGCAGCCTCCCAACTAAAGTTAGAAGTACAATGGTTTTGAGTTTTCACAGAGTCTCTCTTGTCTCCAAATTTGTGTTTAGCTTCTGTACTGCCAAATTCATTTGGGAGAAAACATGCAGCCTCCAACTAAAGTTAGAAGTACATGGATCTCTAAAGTAGCCGATACCGTTTTTTGCTCGGTGTTGAGTTGTAAACTTTGTTGCCACAGTCTCCTTTGTTTGCTGAAACAACAATATTACCCACTCTCAAATGGCGTAGAACCAAATTTTCCCTAAATTTGCCAAATGAGAATTGCCATAAACGCCAGATTTCTGCACCCCGATAAGATGGAGGGAATCGGTCGATATACTTATGAGACAGTAACGCGGATGGTGGAGGCACACCCGGAAGATACTTTTTTGTTATTAACAGATAACAATGGTGCGCAGGCTTTTACCTTTCCAGAAAATGTGACAGTAAAAAAAATGGGTCCACCAGCACGGCATCCCGTTTTATTTTTCTTTTGGTTTGAATTTTCCGTAAGGCGCGCTTTAAAGAAATTTAATGCGGATGTTTTTTATTCTCCAGATGGTTTTGTTCCCACCTTTAAGTCCGCCCCATCTGTTCCTGTAATTCATGATTTGGCATTAAGCCATTTCCCAAAACATGCAAAATTAAGAGATAGGATTTTCTTTAAATATATGTCTCCTAAATTTTGCCGTAAGGCAGCTGCTATCATCACCGTATCCAAATTTTCAAAATTGGATCTGATGAAACAGTATGGTTTACCTTCTTCTAAAATTACAATTACCGGTAATGCTTGCGCCAAAACATTCCAACCAATCGACGAAATTACCCAGATGCAAACGCGTCGAAAATACACAGAGCAAAAAGACTATTTCTTCTATGTAGGTGCCTTGCATCCACGTAAAAACATTGTCAATCTGGTAAGAGCTTTTGATATTTTTAAAAAAGAAACAGGTTCTAACATGAAGTTGCTTTTGGCTGGTCGCTTAGCTTGGAAACCCAAAACTATTAAAAAAGCTATTGAATCGGCTTCCGCAAAAGAAGATATTATTCGCTTGGGGTTTGTCTCCAATGAAGATCTACCCTTGCTGATGGGTGCTGCTTTTGCCCTGACTTATGTTTCGCTGTTTGAAGGCTTTGGAGTTCCACTTTTGGAGGCGATGGCTTCGGATGTTCCAGTCATTACGTCCACCGTTTCCTCCATGCCTGAAGTGGTCGGAAAAGCGGGTCTAACGGTGAACCCCGAAGATCCCAATGAAATTGCGAAAGCGATGGTGAAATTAAGAAATGATTTTGCTTTATATAATACTTTGGTGGAGCGTGGACGGGAACAAGTAAAGTTATTTGATTGGGCAGAATATGCACAGACCGTTTATGAAGTGTTGGTAAAGTCCGCATCTTATGGAAAGTAATCTTATTAGATGGCGTTTGATTTTGGGCGCAGAAGCAGAGGAGCCAGAAGCTGAAGAAGTGGAAATTTCAGACTCCGAAGTAGAGATGGATGCCGTGTTAGAAGCCTTGTACAATGCCGGTCGAGATGGTGGATTAGGCGCCTCAGCCCCCAATGTTAATAGGTGGTTGGGCGATATACGCAAATATTTTCCGACACCCGTTGTCCGAATTATGCAGCAAGATGCCATTGAGCGATTGGGGCTGAAAGAATTGTTGTTAGAACCAGAGTTATTAGAGCAATTAGTTCCAGATGTTCATCTAGTCGCCACATTGCTTTCGCTAAAATCAGTCATTCCAGAAAAGACGAGAAGTACTGCTTCCATGGTGGTTCAGAAATTGGTGGGTAGACTAGAGGAGAGATTAAAAAATCAATTGCTACAAGCTGTAAGAGGCGCTTTAGATCGGGCAGGAAGAAAGCGAAACCCAAAGCTAAATGAGATTAATATTAAGAAAACAATCCAGCTCAACCTCAAGCATTATCAGCCGAAATTAAAAACGATTATAGCAGAAAATTTAATCGGTTACACTCGAAAATCTCGGCAGCTTAAAACGATTATATTATTAATAGATCAAAGTGGGTCTATGGCAACTTCAGTTGTTTATGCCGGAATATTTGGCAGTGTTCTAGCAACCATGAAAAGTGTCAAGACCCATGTAGTTGTTTTTGATACGGCTGTTGTAGACCTTACGGAAAAATTAGAGGATCCAGTAGATTTGTTATTTGGAACTCAGATTGGAGGCGGTACGGATATAGCGCCAGCATTAAATTATGCCCAAAGTCTTGTCGAAAGACCAGCGGATACGATTTTAATATTAATATCAGATTTGTTTGATGGTGGGGTAGAAGAAGATACTTTTTCTGTCGTTCGATCGCTCAAACAATCGGGTGTAAATTTAATTACACTTTTAGCGCTTGATGACGAAGGTACACCCGCTTACGATGAAGAAGTGGCGCATGTTTTTCGTCAAAATGATGTACCCGTTTTTGCCTGCACACCAGATCTATTTCCAGACTTAATGGGCGCCGCAATCAAAGGCGAAGGACTAGATGCATTTACATAACTTCAGCAAGTACAGAGCTAATAGCCCCAGCGGGCGATGTGTTAATCAACAATAGAGCAATAATCAATTAAAGTATTGGCGCCATCGCAATTATACTGATAACTCCCTTTGGGTTTGACCATTTGAATGCCATTTCCATTTCCATAAGGATCATCAGAACCATTTTCCAAAGCTACTTTCCGTACAGATTCCGCTTGGTCATTGAATGTATATTCCATTAGCGCATGAAGTGGTTTTAACAAACCTTCTTTGATGTCTGTTTGGGAAGGATAGCTGTGGTCTGCATTTTCAAAAACCTGATAATCTTTATTTTTGGCAGGGATAGATTCTAAAAGTGCATATTCCGTTAAAGGAATTCGAGCGTCGGTGCCGTCTGCCGTATTAAATCCACGTGTGCCATATTTCATGATGATGACATTCGTGTTGGAAGGTAAATTCTTCATTTGATCTTCGGTCATATCAAAGGCAAACCAAGGATCTAAAGCCATGATAAAACGCCCATTCTTCCCATAGTTTTTTTCATTAGTATAGTAATCCAAAATGGTGAAAGTGATACCTGCACCCGCAGAATGACCGACCACACCCATTTTGGAGAAGTCAACATATTGGAAAATCTTATCTTTTGCGGAAGCGAATCCTAACATTGCATCAAAACCTTGGAGGCTGTGCTGTGCAGAAGTCTTTTTGCCTTCATCTGTGAATATAGCGGTGTAGCCTTGACTGGCAATAAATTTAAGCAAGGTGCCGTAGCTAGAAGCATCCGTTGTGGACCAACCCGAGGCAAAAAATACTACAGGAGATTTTTTGTCCATAGTAGCGAGATCTTTTGGGTAATAAACAGTCGTAAATGTCCCATTCGATAAGGTCTCCACTTCATGACTACCTACTTTCCCAAAATCTATGACAGGGGTTTCTTCTTTGTCTTTTTTGCAAGAAAAAAAAGTTAACCCTATTAGTAATATCATCAATACCTGCTTCATCGTTTCTTATTATTTTATTGGGGCTTGCGCCAAATATTTATTACAAGATTCCTCTCCACTGAAAAATGTTGTCTTGCAGTAGGAAAATTATGCTCAAAAACGAGTTAAGAAAAAATATTATTGCGGAGGGAAATGGGCTTTGGATTTTTGACCTGTCACTATGGAAATTATTTTCCGACTGTTTCACTTAGCTTGTTGTCGCTTTTGCTTAGTGTAATCTTAGTGGCTTTCTTGTGTACTTAGTGGTTAGGAACTAGGTTTTCCTGTAGCCCTGAATTAAGAATGTTGAAGTGATTCGTCTTGCCGTAAAACCGATGCATCGTTATACCATCAATCTACAAAACAGATCTTTGCAGCAACCATAAAAACAAAACAAAGTAAACTACGTTTTATACCCATGCTCAAAGATGTCACAAAAAATAAAATTTTAACTTGGGAAGCCATTTCCGAAAGGAGAAAAGAATGGAAAGCAAAAGGACAAAAAGTCGTTTTTACTAATGGTTGTTTTGATATCCTCCATTATGGACATTTGCATTATTTGGCGCAAGCAAAAGACCTTGGGGACATACTAATTGTAGCGGCTAATTCGCAAGCATCCATCACCAAGCTCAAAGGACCAAATCGACCGATTCAAGATGAATTGACTCGGTACCATATGCTGGCATCGCTATTATTTGTGGATGTGGTGACGGTTTTTTCGGAAGATACACCCTATGAGCTGGTCAAAACGATTCAACCAGATGTATTGGTCAAAGGAGGGGATTGGTTGCCAGAGCAAATTGTGGGTTCCGATATCGTCTTGAAAAATGGAGGAGAGGTGAAAAGTTTGCCCTTTATAGAGGGGTTTTCGACCACTTCCATTGAGCAGAAGATACTTGCGTCAAAAGATAAAGAATTATGAAAATCAAAGAAATAACCAATTATTTGGAGGCTGTCGCCCCGATGCATCTACAAGAATCTTACGATAATGCAGGGTTGATAGTGGGAGGGGAAGACGCAGATTGTACAGGGTGTTTGATTAGTTTGGACGTGACGGAGGAGGTTGTTGCAGAAGCGATTGCGAATGATTGTAACTTGATCGTAGCGCATCATCCTATTATTTTCGGGGGTTTGAAGCAATTGACTGGTAAGACTTACGTAGAAAGAACCGTCATCAAAGCAATTAAAAATAATGTAGCCATCTATGCCATTCATACGAACTTGGACAATGTATTACATGGTGTGAATGCGATGATTGCGGATAGACTTGACATCAAAGATTACACTATTTTGCGACCAAAATCAATGGATAATCCAAGAATAGGCGCTGGAATCATTGGCACACTAAAAAAGCCGATTAAAGAGGAAAAATTCTTATCCTTATTGAAATTAAAGATGCAAACGGGCTGTGTGCGGCATACAGAATTGTTGGGTAAACCAATTAAAAAGGTAGCGCTTTGTGGTGGTTCAGGCAGTTTTTTGCTAAAGGATGCCATGGCAGCCGGGGCGGATGTATTTATCACAGGAGATTTTAAATATCATGAGTTTTTTGATGCGGAAGGCAAGATATTGATTGCGGATATTGGGCATTACGAAAGTGAGCAATTTACAATACCTTTGATATATGGGTATTTGTCGGAAAAATTTCCTAACTTTGCACTCCGTTTGACGAAAACGAATACAAATCCAGTAAAATATTTTACCTAATGGCAAAGAAAATAGACACTACTACCGTAGAAGAGAAGTTGAAAGCAATGTTTAAGCTTCAATTGATTGACTCCGAATTAGACAAAATCAAGATTCTTCGTGGTGAGCTTCCGATGGAGGTGAAAGACCTGGAAGATGATATTGTCGGTATGCAAACCCGTATCACACGATTAGACGGTGGCGTCAATGAGATGGACCAGAAAATCAGTGACCATCGCCGTATCATCAAGGATTCTCAAGCTTTGATTAAGAAGTATAAGAAGCAGATGGACGATGTGCGGAATGATAGAGAGCACAAGGCCCTTTCGAAAGAATTAGAGGATCAGGAGCTTGATGGTAAACTAGCAGAGAAGCGTATCGGAGATGTTGAGAAATTAAAAGAAAAACGTACCGCTGTTATTGACCAACTAAAGGATGAGCTGAAAGAAATGGAAGCATCGTTGAAGGTGAAGCAAACGGAATTAGCTAAAATTGTTGAAAAGACAGAGCAAGAGGAAGAGAAATTGACAAAAGCTTCTGAACGAGCTAAGAAGAAAATTAATGCCCGTTTGTTGAAGAGTTACTCTAAGGTCAGAGGAAACTACCGAAATGGTTTGGCTGTTGTGCCTGTTGAGCGTGATGCTTGTGGCGGTTGCTACAATAAAGTGCCGGCTCAAATTCAATTGGAATTATCTCTTTTTAAGAAAATTATTGCTTGTGAGCACTGTGGTCGGGTATTAGTCGATGCAGATATTCTTGCGAAAAAACCTAAAAAGGAAGATGCTTAATATCTAATTATTTGCTTTTTCTGAAATCGCAACGCCTTTGGTGTTGCGATTTTTTTATATTATAGATCGTTAAGCTTGGAACAAAGTTGTCGTAGGCTATCTAGTGTAAAGACTGGTGAACTAACCGATAAAAGGAGAAGCGTTTTTAATTGTTTTGCGGTTGTATTTTGGCTCACCAATCCCTTTGGACTTAGCGATCCGCTTATTACGATGTTTCCAGAAAGCAAACTTAGCTACACATTAACACTTTGCTCTCAATCTTTTAGTGTAAAATGCTTATTTTTGCAGTATACAATTGATAATTTAGAACCTCTGTGCGACATTTTTTTCTTTCTCTGCTGATATTCACCTTTTTGCTACCTGTTGAAGGGATGGCCAAAAAAGCCTATTTTGAATATACCGTTCGAGCAAAAGACGCTTATCAATTAGCCATTAACCTGAGGTTAGAAGAGGCAGAGGCAGCGATCAACAACCTAAAAATCAAAGAGCCTGAAAATCTAATCGTCTATCACATTGAAGACTACATTGATTTTTTCAAGTTATTTATCACGGAAGACAAGGCACTGTTCAAGAAGCTACAAAAGAATAAGGCGAGGCGCTTACGCAAAATAAGATCAGGTGACAAAAGCTCCCCGTATCATCTTTATGCGCAGGCAGAAATTAATCTGCATTGGGCTTTGCTACGTATTAAGTTTGGAGAATATCTCTCTGCTTTTAATGAAGTAAGTGATGCGTATCAGTTACTCAAAAAGAATGAATCTAAGTTTCCAGATTTTATAGCCAACAAAAAGAGTCTAGGCATTCTGCATTCCATCGTGGGATCGGTTCCAGACAAATATCGTTGGGGTGTAAAGTTAATTGGCAAGATTGATGGTTCTATTCCGCAAGGACGAAAAGAAATAGAATCGGTTTTGGCTTACGCCGAAAAGAATGATTTTATCTTTCGAGAAGAAACCGAAATCATGTATGCTTTTTTGCTTTTGCATTTGACCAATCAAGGGGATATGGCCTGGGAGGTTATCTCCAAAAGCAAAATAGATCCAAGAAAAAATCCATTAGGTTGTTTTGTGCGAGCCAATATAGCTATACATGCAGGAAAGTCAGATCAAGCAGAATTACTATTGAGACATCGCCCCAAAGGGTCTGATTTTTTTGACTTGCCTTATCTCCATTATATGGCAGGTTTGACCAAATTGTATCGCCTAGATTCTGATTGCAAAAAAGATTTTGAGTTGTTTCTAAAATACCAAAAAGGAAAATCTTATATCAAAGAGGCTTATCAAAAATTAGCTTGGAACGCGTTGATTTATGGTGATGAAGCGGGCTATAAAAGCTACATGGCCCTTTGCAAAACAAAAGGAAATAAACAACAGGAAGGAGACGAGGCAGCTTATGATGATGCCGTTGAAGGCAAAATACCAGATGTGCGTTTATTGAAAGCAAGATTACTTTTTGATGGAGGATATTACAAGCAAGCGTATGCGATGTTGAAAAAATCTGAAGCAGCTGATTTTGGCACTCATGAATTACAATTAGAATTTTTGTATCGTTCTGCTAGAGTGAGTCAAAAGCTTGGTTGGTCCACAGAAGCAATTATTAGATACCTAGATGTAATCGCAGAAAAAGATAAAACAACTTCTTATTATCCTTGTAATGCTGCATTACAAGTTGGTTTGATTTATGAAAAATTAGGCGATATTAAAAAGGCACGACAGTTCTTCAATAAGGTGCTAAAAATGAAACCGAAGAAATATAAAAATGCACTCCATGCTAAAGCTAAGGCTGGTTTGAATAGGACATAAGTTAGTGGTCTGGTACGCGGTACGATGTATCGCACCTACAACCCCAACAAAACCCCATTTTTGCCGTAAAACCCCCTAGTTTTGCCATAGCACAAAAACAAATATCAAATGAACAAATATATCTGTATTCATGGGCATTTTTATCAACCACCGCGGGAAAATGCATGGTTAGAATATATAGAGACACAAGAGTCTGCAAGCCCTTTTCATGATTGGAACGAACGCATTAATTTTGAGTGCTACGCTCCAAACACCTCAGCCAGAATATTAAATTCAGAAGGTAAAATCGCCAAGATAATTAATAATTACCGCTGGATGAGTTTTAACTTTGGTCCAACGCTACTTTCCTGGATGGAAGAAAAAGATCCTGCTACCTATCAATCCATTTTGGACGCAGACAAAGAAAGCATGGCTCATTTTGGTGGCCACGGATCCGCAATCGCACAAGCTTTTAATCACTCCATTTTGCCGCTTTGTAATCGACGGGATAAGGAGACACAAATAATTTGGGGAATTCATGATTTTGAATCTAGATTTGGGCGCAAGCCTGAAGGCATGTGGCTCCCTGAAACAGCTGCAGATTCAGAGACCTTAGAGATCTTGGCAGAAAATGGAATTAAATTTACCATCTTAGCACCTAGACAAGCAAAAGCTGTTAGAAAAATTGGAACCGAAAATTGGAGCGATACGAATGCCGAAAAACTAGATACTAGGCATCCTTATATTTTTAATATTCCCGCAAAAAAAGGAGGCAAGCAAAAGTCCATTGCGCTTTTCTTCTATGATGGTCCCATGTCTCAAGAAGTTGCCTTCAAAGGTGTTTTAAACAGTGGGAAAAAATTTGCAGAAAAACTAAGTAGTGGATTTGATGGGAACGAACCACAATTAATGCACATCGCAACGGATGGAGAATCCTATGGGCATCACCATAAATATGGTGAGATGGCATTGGCTGATGCGCTTAATACTATTAATAATAATGAGTATATTGCTTTGACAAATTATGGTCAATTCTTAGAACTTTATCCACCACAACAAGAAGCACAAATTCACGAAAATAGTTCTTGGAGTTGTGTCCACGGAGTTGAGCGTTGGAGAAATAACTGTGGTTGCAATTCTGGTCGTGAAGGTTGGAATCAACTTTGGCGCAAGCCCCTAAGAGAAGCGCTAGATGATATTCGAGATACTTTTATTAATATTTTCGAAACCGAAGGTGCTAAATATTTTATAGATCCATGGGTGGCTCGAAATGAATACCTTTCAATCATTCGGGATCGAAGTATTGAAAATACAAATGCATTCCTCAAAAAGCATTGTACCGGAAAATGTCTGGACAAAACTAATGCCTTACGCTTATTGGAAATGCAACGCCATGCCATGTTGATGTACACAAGTTGCGGTTGGTTCTTTGATGAAATTACGGGATTAGAAACCACTCAAATATTACAATACGCTGGTCGTGCCATTCAATATGCCGAACAATTGACTGACGAAAATATTCAAGATCGTTTTATTGAAAATCTAAAAAAAGCACCGAGTAATATTCATGAAAATGGCGCACATGATTATCTGACTTATCTAATGCCTAATATCATTGGTTTCACGAGGGTGGCGATGCATCATGCCACGACAAGTGTGTTTGACAGAAAACCACCAAAGCATGCTCTCTTTGTCTATGATGCCGTCTCAGAAAGCAATGAGCGTCATGAAGCGGGCATTCAAAGGTTGAGTATCGGTCGGTTGCGCTTGCGCTCAAAAATCATCCACCAAGAGCGCAGTTTCTGCTATGCGGTTATGTTTTTAGGGCAACAAAATATCTTCGGAAGCCTTTCAGAAGATATGTCAGACGAAGTATTTGATGTCATGAAAGAGCAGTTGGTTGAAGCTTTTAGGAAGCCTAATCTTGGACAAGTTTTTTCCTTAATGAATACTTATTTTAATGGGGAACGTTTTTCTATTTGGGAATTATTCACAGATGAAAAACAACGCATTCTAAACGATATGCTTTTCAAAAGCATGGAAAGTGCTGCCATTAATCTCAAAGAAATATATGAGGACAATTATCAATTGATGCTTGCGCTAAAAGGAGAAGAGATGGCAATTCCAGAGGCTTTCCATACGGCAGCAGAATTTGTTATCAATAGATCTTTGAAAGAATTTTTCAAGACTAAAGAATTAAAATTTCAAAAGCTTCAAAAGCTAAGTGGAGAATTGAAGCGCTGGGACATCCGCATTTCGAATGAATCTGAATTTGATTTATTAGCTGGTGAAAGAATTTTTGACGAAGTTAAAAAGATTACGCTTTCTCATGCTTCATATATTCAAATGACCAATCTATTAAAAATAGTCCAGACACTGGAAGAAATGGGTATCAAGCCAAATCTTTGGAAAAGCCAGAATGTATATTTCCAAATGACTGTTGGATTAAAGGATCGTAATTGGGATTACCATAGTGAAGAATGGAAACAATCCTTTTTACAACTCGGCGAATATCTCAATGTGAATATTTAAACTAATGATTTTTCCGAAAGGATTACATCACCTTGACTTCTACACGTTGATTTTTCAAGCGACCTTCTTTAGTTGAATTCGTCTCTTTTGGAGATGTTTTTCCATATCCTTTATAGGAAACACGATTAGCTGCAATCCCTTTTCTAACTAGATCGTCAGCAATTGCTTTGGCTCGCAATTCTGAAAGTTTATTACAATATTCCGTATCACAACGATTATTGGTATGCCCACCTAATTCAATTTTGAGAGTTGGATTCTCTTTCATAAAAGCATATAATTCACCTAACACAGCCCGACATCCTGGAGGGATTTTATAGGAATTGGCTTCAAAAGCTAAATTCGGAATTGTCAAAGTTTTTCCTTTGCCCATCTTGCCATTCAATTCTGGCATATGTCTTTTTACAGATGGCTTAGGGTTTTGAGTGGTGACTTTTTTGGGTTTTGGATTTGCTTTCGGGTTTGGATTCGTTTTCGTTTTTGTTACAACAGCCACTTGAGGTTTCTTTTTTTCTAAAGCTACTAGGATTTGTTGTACATCCTCATCACATTTTATTTCATAGATATTAGTGGCGTCATCTATTAGGACATTACCATTGTATGGAAACAACGTTGGCGTTTTATAAAAAGCTTCGATTATTAAAAAATTATAATTTCGAATTGGCTTTAATTTAAAGTAATGCGTCTTCCACAAATAACTCACAATCGTACCCGTCTCAGCTAGCATTTCCATTTTTTGACAAGGACCTTGCCCTCCCCAAATTCTTATTCGCGCGGGAGTGGTGTAAGAAGACATTTTTCCATTAATCTTACTTTGGCTATTATAAACCTCTGACCTGGCCAATTTCAAAGAAAACCCATAGCATTTTCCTCGTTTCAAAGGCTTATACAAGCGTTGTCCCATTGCTTCATAAGTTTCAATATCTCTCACAACTAACCCAATAAATCCTTGTCCATCAGCAGCCTTAGCGATACAACCAAAGGAATTTCTCACCATAGGATGAGCATCATAAGGGGATTCACCCGCAAAACCACAATCTGTCCACCCGTCAGCATAGTTGCTATATTGTTTATGTTCAAAAGAAGGATTCTTCAAAAATATCGTATCTAGTATATCCTGTGACTGCCCATCCATAGATAAGCTTAACAATGCAATAACGAAAAATCCCTTCAACAGAAAGTACTTCATCTTCAAGTGTTGTGTTTAGTGAGTTAGAGGCTTGCGCAAAACCCCAATAAATACAGGTATTTTGCGAAAGCGACTCTTGCTAATCTAAAACGATTGCGTACTCAAAATATTATGAGGCAAATATAGCCAAATAGGTTTTAGTATTAACAAACTTATTGTCTTTATCTTTGGACAGATCAGTCTCGTAGAAAGATTTTGAAACTATATTTTGGGCTTAGACGAACAAAAACCGAAGGAAATTAAAAATAAGAGGACAAAGCTAAGTGGCTAGCCTTCCCAGCAAAATGATAATTGGTATAACCATAGTCAATACGAAAACGTTTAATCTTAATCCCGATTCCTGCGGTAAAACCAGATTTCCCTCTAAGGTTTTTTACAGATAATTCTCGGTTTAAAAGATGATTATAACCGACTCTAAGTCGCACTTGTTCATACTTTCCTATTAAAAATTCACTGCTAAAAATCATATGCCTGAAAAAGTTATCTACTTTATCTTTAAAACCATTTTCTTTTTTGGGTTCCTCCCCTATTATTAATATTTCTGTTTTGGCATTCGGATCCTTATAGGTCAAATCCCATTGATTTAGATGGTGCATGGTTGCACTTAGTCGCATGGGCATGTGGGCGAGGCGCTTAGAAACTCCAATTTGGATATCTAGTGGTAATTTCCCTTTTGCGTCATCGGTAAAAGTGGATAATTCTGTTCCAAAATTTTTCATCACCAAAGCAAGATTTATCCGTCGGATGGTATCTTCATAAAAGAAACCCGCATCAGTAGATAAAGCCGTTGCCGAAAAGGCATCTAGCCTAGCATTTAAAAAATTTAAGTTTAAACCCATCCGCCACTTATCGCTTAATGCTTTGGAGGCACCTGCCTGAATAGCCCACTCTCCTGCTGAGATTGCCCCAGTCTTTGTTCCATATATATCTGCTTGTGGAATATCCCCATAATTCAAATAGCGAAGCCCTCCATGAAAGGTTATGCCTAATTTAGCAACATCATAGCCCATTGCTACAACGCCATGCTGAATTCCTCCTGGCAAAAAATTATGATTAAAAGCAACGTGACGATGCATCTTTGGATTAGCCACTGCCGGATTTTCAAAAGCCAACAGCACATCTTCACCGCCTACAGAAATCAACTTCAACCCTAATCCAGAAACACGTGCTGACGGAGATAATGCCAAAGATTTAAAAACTTTGTGTCCACCTATTTGAGCGTTTGATTGGCTTGCGTAAAAAAGAAAAAGGATGAAAAAGTATTTACAAAACTGGTTCAATTGACTTGTTTTTTTTGTGTATTTGGTGTTCTCTTACAATCACTAAAATTGATTGTTCTGAATTAATATAAAACTGATTCTTGCTAGTAATATTGGAAGCAATTTACATTTAACACTATTGAATGGCTGCTCGAATCTTTCCTTTGATTTTATCGATGTAGCGAGTCAGCCATAGAGGTAATTTTCCACCATGCTTAACATACAAAGCAAGCCCCATCATCAATACGATACCCACTATCAAAGCAACTTTAGAATAGAAGGTCCGAATGTTTTGAATCTTACTCAAAACATAGTAAGGATTCATAGCATTGGGAGTTCCTGTTCCATCCAAAATCTCCCAGTTTTCCAACTGTGCATTATCCAAATTTGGCGAAAGCAAAGCCAATGTTTGAAAGTCATCAGAAGGCGTAATATTATAAGCGACCTCATCTATCACTGCATAGTCATTTGAATAAAGTCGTACCTTATCTTTGTGTTTATTCAAGCCAAAACCCATCGGTCCAATGATATTCAGAACGCCTGGATGTATTTTTCTAAACGCCGCTGTATCTTCACAAATCGTTAAAAATCCTTCCTGTGGAATGATAATATCTGGCAATACATAATCATGTTTTTTGTCCCGAAGAATCATCCCTTTCAAAGAGATTGGCTGGTCAGAAGTATTGAGTAATTCGACCCAGTCTCCGCTTTTAAAATTATTAACACTTATTTCATTAATGACAATGACTTTGGAAAATGGGTGAACATAAGGCTCAAATTTTGCCGTAAGGCTACCCACCTTAGCAGGAGATAATAATAATTCTTTTTTATTTGTCGCAAGACCCTCCCATCCTATAAATCTATAGCCATTTTTAGAAACAGCTTCAATTGAAATCGGAATTTCTGCAAAGTATTTACCTTTAAATATTTTTTTCTTAATGGTTATTTCATCATTCAAAATAACCTTACCGCCTTTTTGACATTCTATGCTAACATCCACCAAATTTTCTACATGAAACTTACGTTTTAAATGCTTCAACATGTAGTGTGGACGCCTTTCGGCAAAATACTTCATCTTCGCTAATTCAGTCTTCCATCGCTTTTTACTGACATGCCATCTATCAAACTGTCTGGGCATTTCTGGATAAATATTTGCAGCCATCTGCCCCAAAAGTTTTTTCACTTTTGTTGGTTGTAGATCTGTATTAAAACGATCTAAGAAACGATTCACAAATCGTTTTTCAAATTTCTTATTTTCAAGTAGCTTGCGTAAAATAAACGTGCTCCAGTCGGGGTGCGGCCACTCCTTTCCACTTTTTTCGGTAAAGGCTTCTAAGGCATTTTTTCGATAATCCTTTCGGCTCACTAGACCGAATCCCCAATCTGTATCGTACAATACCCAGCGCCATTTGGCCTGATCTGTATGTGCTCTCCAAAATTTAATATTACCACCAGCATCTGTATTATTAAAATAGATTTGTGCCACCTGAAGATCCAAAAAGTTTTCGATATCCATCATTTTTTCTACTTGATTGAAATATCTATCTTTTGACAAATCATGACTTTTCAAGTAATTCAAAAAACTCTGATACGCTCTTTTACTTCCCTTCTTTAAGGTCATTTTATATTCTAATAAATCAAGGTCATTTTTATCGACATCAAAATGTTGAGCGAGAAAAGTACGGTTGACTTTTTCTCGAATATTATAGAGTCCCCAATACTTTCCATTAATGTATAAATGAGCGGGTCGGTAGTCTTGTTTGGTGACATGCCAATCTTCAACAAGTGTCGTCATAAACCCATCTCGAAGGTGTGACTTTCCCCAGTCACTTCCAGAATTCCGCAACACTAAATATTTGAATTTTGACAAACCTTCTTTGCCGAAGACTTTATGCTTAATCCATTTTTTGCCGTACTTCTTTCGGGTGACTAAGGCGAATGATTTTTGTGGAAACGTACGAGAGATTCCACCAAAAATTCGCATCCCAACTAAACCATTAAAGACCTCCGTACTATCTGTCTCAAAAAATTCAAAGTGAACAGGAACTTCCTTTTTTGTCCAATAATTCGAACCATCTCCAAAATCCTTTTTGCCTGTAGATTTAGGACCTTCCACATAAATACCTTTATTCGGATCAAATAGAATATCTGGTGGCATGGAAAGAGACAAAATCGGAATGGTGGATCTAGGCTCATTGATAAAATAGGTATAAGCCCGATAACGCTTTGATTTGTCTGGAAAGACCGCCAAAACACGAAGCGAAGTTGTTTTACTGACTCTTATTGGCTTGGAATAAGCTTTTTGCCTAGTAGAAGGAATACGTCCATTAATAGTATAATAAAGCTTAACCCCTTCAGGGGCTTCAAATGTAATTTTTATAGATTCCTTATAGAAACCTCCTTTCGGAGAAACATCAAAATTATGCTGTACAGAGGGTGGCAACTGAGCAAAACTCACGAGCACCCATAAAGAAAATAGCCACGAAAACAGTACTTGTTTCATGTAAATTGCGGTTTGACAAAGGCAAATATACTCTTTTTATTAGAATTGTACAAATATGTAAGCTCCAGAGAATAATAGTCCTGGAAGGTACAGTGTTTTAAGGGCCCTCAGCAGGGCAGAATATATGTAAGAGGCATAAAAAAAAGCCCCCCTTCAGTTACCTGAAGAGAGGCCATCCCAAAAACCGATTTCATTTTAAATCTTGAAAACGCGTTTTGGTATCATCAATGATTATTCCATGATAATCATCTTCTTAATAGCAGCGTTAGAAGCAGTTTCTAACTTGTAGTAAAGAACACCAACAGCATTCAACTCACTCTTAGAGATAGAAACTTGGTTCATACCTTTAGCGAAGTCATTGTTGATAGTCTTCAATGTTCTACCAGCTGCATCAAATACAGTCAAAG
>JAUTBZ010120523.1:0-16254 GCA_032361785.1 Lepetodrilus galriftensis
TCTATTTCTGCATGTGATCAGGCAACTTAAGTCGCCTTCAGCAGGGAGAGGGTTAATATGATTTTGTAAGACTTATGATCTACTGTATGCCTGCAGTATGCTAGAGCTGCACATGCACATTACACTGGTATCCATCTGGTCTGGCTTATTATCTCTACAAGTGTGAGCACAGTGACATCACGGAAATGTGATGGATAGTGATTGATTAAAATTTCAACTGAAATGACATGAACGTCTGTTTCAGTGGTAGAGAGGATAGTTAAGAAACACTGATAATGGCATTATTACTGATGACAGGAATCAGGGATATATACTTCTGGGCTATGTTTTTCATATAAATCCGTAGGGGCCAATCTATTTTCTGTTCTAGCATATCTGTCATGTTAACATCACTGCTAATATCTTGTCTTGTCGCTGAAAGACAGGCAGAATAGATATCGTGATTTTATTTTATTCAAAAATTGTTTTTATTTAGTTGTATAAAAAAATATATTAGTGAAGTTGTATTAGAATGTGGGTGTAATATGTTCGTAATTTATTTCGTGGAATAGTATGGAAAGAGACAAATTTGTCCAGATTCTATCCTAACTTTAACTGCAAGAACTTGGACAACTTTACCCATTTCCATTCCTCTATCTGTTCAAATCATGATTAAATTTTGATACAGAAATTGAATCATGCAGCCTCGGCCCTCGTGTGGCCTAAACCTCTTCTCCTAGCAATAAGGATGTGCGGATATTGAAATTGTGCGCCTCTAAAATGACACAATTGTGTCTACGAGCAAGGCTTGCGTGATTTATATGGTTTGAATGATTGAGTCTAAAAGTTCATCTTTCTAGTGCAGTGGTTCCCACTAGGCATTCTGTAGTAGACCATGAACCTAAATACCCAAAATTGATTATTTGTTTGAAATCTCAGCCGCACTAGCCATGAATAATAGCGTGTTTTTAGCTGCCATGTTTGCCGTTCCCAGCTCCGAGTGCATTTGTGCCATGTTTATAACTACTAAAAGATAAATTATATGGTCTGCGAAATGTTCTCTTGAAAAGATGCTAAATATGTGGAATGTACTCCTGAAAAGATGCTAAATATGAAATTAGGAATATTCATTAAATGTACTAAGAGTTTTCCTCCAGCTGTTTGGACATTATTATTATGTTTCACTGTTCATGAAGAACTTGCACCATTGGGACAGTATTCAACGATATAAAAGATACTCATATTGCAGTAGAACGGTGGCTTGCGGGTGGCTTGTTTGGAATCTTTATATCGCTTCCCATTCCTTCATGACTGTTCAAGAGATACAAAAGAACTAACTTCAAATGTAATCAAATTAGCGCTAATTCCTTTCAATACGGCTGTCCATGTTGTTTCTGACAACTGGTTAAGGTTACTAAAGCGTGACTTCAGTAAACACACTGGCTGACGAGTTGCATCACTCTAAACTCTCTCGGCCACGGATTATTTGTCGAAGAAATTAAATTTGTCGGCTAGCCCTCAATGGCCGATTCACAAGCAAGCTATTCTCCCTCCAGCCCTTTTCACATTATAGCTTTTCAGGAAACAGATATTGTTTTGACAATTTGTGGAAAGTAAACGCGCTATTTGCCAAAGGGTAAAAATGGTCGGACCTCTTAAAGAAAGCCATGGTTATAACACTGCTTTCCTAACAACAATGCTAGCACGGAGCTTAAGAAGCTTCCGTCAAGCGGTCCTAGTTATGGTTTAGTTAGTGAGAGTGTCGTTTAGTAAATGGCCGCGGGTTTGTATCTGAGATTAGAGTGTTTTAACACATCTGTCACAGACCATAGGATACTTACACCACTCCAGAAACACTTGGTGCATAAACATGTCCACATCGAACAATCAATTACATCCACACAATTATTTTATTTTATTTTATTTTATTTTATCGTATATAATAAAAAGAACATCTTTTAATATAACTATCTCTATATAATTAGTATCTATCTACTGTAAAGATATCTAGTTTTTTTATCATAAGAAGAAGAAGCTTTATTTAACGTCAGATATATATATATATATATATATATATAACAAAAAAACGTTAACTCTGTCAAGCTATTATTCCGAGAAAAATTTATTTCATAATTGTTTATTTCAAATGTACTGAATAAATATTTTTGAAGAAATGTAATCTTCTCAAGGTTTGATAACAAGCTGACATTGAGGGTAATGATATATGGACAATCTGTTGACGCAGCCACTGTAGTGCCGTATCGTGTTTCTGCAATATACCATTCCATGTCTATTTTCAAGCTATAGTGCACTTGTATACATTTCTGATGGCCACTGTTTTGCATTCACAGGTGATGGTCTGGATAACAGCATTGGATCTGCGGAGGGTACGGACTGTGAAGACGATGGCACGGGTGATAGCAGATCGGCAAAACGGCAAAAGAAACGCGGAATCTTCCCAAAAGTTGCCACGAACATCATGAGGGCGTGGCTCTTTCAACACCTATCAGTAGGTTCAGTAAGAGACTTACAATTCAATATCAATCATAAACAATCATAAACAAAATTAAATATTTTTTTTTTTAAGAGACAAATATATATATAATAAAACAAGTATTTATAAACATTCAAGTTTATTCACAATCCAGTTCCTTGAGAGAAAACAAAAACAAACAAACAAACAAACAAAAAAAAATAAAAAAATATTAGATGGTAATCACGATTAGCATTGTTATCAATTTCTAAAATGATCTTCCAAATTTCTCAATCTTTTATGAGTGTCAATGAGAACTTGACAGTCGACAACTCTCTAAAATTGAAAAAGAAATCGGTCTGGTAATATTTATTAAGAAGGTTATATTGTAATAGATTTCTCTAGGCCATGGTGTAAAAGAACGGCCCGAGATGAGACAATTGCTGATTAAATGTGGAAATAATCCTAACTACAGTCCTGTTTAGTAGCTATAACTTTTCCATGCTTATCCTGGCAGCGCAACCGGTGTAAATTATTAGCAGTCAGGGGTAATGATAGATTGTTTTATTTTCGCCTCTGTCAAGGCAAATGGCATAGCAATGATGACATTATGATATCTACATTCTAAAATCACACTTAAAATGCCAGAAGTGTTGATTTTTATGTCCCGCTATGCTTAGCAGGATTTGCGGCATTAATACCCTTACAGGGGGCGGTCACGGATGTTCCATGCTTCCGTTTATTATAAATTTCAGTCACTTAGGATCGCCGTTCAATATCTGCCTTCATAAAGGTGGCATTAGCGCATCTTGGGCTAATAATCCAAACCAATACCTAAACCAATGGTGATGCCTAATCGTTGGCCAGTCGTGTCATAACAACACAGGGTCTTCCAACATTACAAAAAAAAATCTCTGCTTGGGGTCAGACCGGGATTCTTTTTAGACATCTTATGGAGTTGATATTTTTCTATTAACATTCATGACTTTAGGATGACTAAATGTGCCAAGTGGCTGTAATACGGAATCCGATGATTATCATTTTGGATCTGTCAATGATTGAACAGGCGATAGGACTGATTTCGCACCCGCCAACTTTGTGATAATTCCCTACCTAGAAAGGTGCAAGAATTAGGGAGCGTATTAAAAGACTTCGTCAGTTAATGAGAAACTGGCGAATGAGTGACAGCTTCAGATGCAGGCCTAGACCTTGTGTTAGTTTTGGGGCTTTATCAGCCGAATTTGTTCGGCTCAAAGGATTTAGATGACAGCGAAATGACCAGCAGAAAGAAGATAGGGAAGTGTAATAGGGTCCACAAGATCACAATTGCCGTCTTCGTCAATTTCACTGATGCCCGTTTTCGCTATCGTTGATTTCGGAAAACAACTTTGCCTGTCCAATGCTTTCATTCATTCATTCTTATCCTCTTCTCTTCCACTCCAGAAGAGTTCTTCTTCTCTTCTCCTCATCGACACAGGAGGAGTTGTTCTTCTTCTCCTCTCCTCGTCCACACCAGAGGAGTTGTCTTCACGTTAGTCATTCCAGGACTATTTACAGAGTGATAGCACTGATGCTTATTTGATAGACCATTCAATTTATACGTGGAAATGAGATTTTGATTATCAGGCCTGGTCCTGGTCGACATGGACCTGAGATTCAAAAAGTCACTGATATGCTTAGTACTGTACTTAATATTTGTCCAAATCAGACTATGAAGGGTATGTTACCCTATTCTGACTTGTGTCATTTTTGTTGTAATCCTTAAGTACAAAGAATGAACTTTCATAATGTGTGAGAATTATTGGTTATCCAAGTCGCTTATGCATTGATTAGAAATATTTCACATTAACAGTAACCAAATTTATCTTATTCTTTCATTAGATAAAATAGTCCTAGTTTATAATAACCAAATTTATATCGTTTATTCATTATACAAATCGTTCACAGTAACCAAATGTATCTTATGCATTACACAATAGGTTCTCAGTAGTAACCCAAGACATCTTGTTGGGTTAATAAAAAAGAATCACTGTTCTGTATGTCACCTAAGATTGCCTGCGACAGGATAAAGGTTAATCAGTTGGCTGTCAATACGAAGGAGTGTAATGAAAGGATATTTTTCTGCTGCTTGGTAAACAATGTGACAGTTATAAATGACAGCAACGATTTTTATTAGACAATATAAGGTAGTAGATAAAATAAAAACAAACCAAAACAACCAATTGGCCGATATTCATGATTGTTAGCAATTTCTTAAATGATCTTCCAAATTTCTCAATCTTTTAAGCAGTGTCAATGAGATCGTGACAGTCGACAACTCTGCAGAGAATGAGAGAGAAAAAAATTACTAATTTTGTTTAGTTTAATCTAAACTTAATTTTCTTTATCTTCTTGGTTCAGGACACAGGCTTTTGTGATAGGCCTATGACTCACAACTTCTGTTTATAGGAAAGGGGACAGGCCTTTCAATGCCTGCTTTGAACAAATTCTAATTAGGGAGGCATCCTTTTGAGGTGTCTGCAACTTGATTAATGAGCATTCTGTCATTAGTATATTGGTATTATGTAATTAGGCAGTGCTCCCATGGATAAGAGAATATGTGATTTGCTAAATATAATTTGCCCCTGATAGTCATATGAATCGCTAGTACATAAAGGATACCGTATATTAACCTTCTCACTGCTGAATAAAATCAAAGTGTGAATCGCTAGTACATAAAGGATACCTTATATTAACCTTCTCACTGCTGAATAAAAATCAAAGTGTTCTATTTCTGGATGTGATCGGGCAAGTTAACTCGCCTTCAGCAGGGAGAGGGTTAATGGTACCATATTAATACCCAAGAATTCTATCAACATGTATTTTTCATTAAGCGATTAAAAGGGTCATTGTTTTTAAGTGGTTATCTTATTGTTACTAAATTTATTTTGAGAAATAAGTGTTCCCACAAGAAAAGAAAAATTTGATATATATTTTGTTACATTTGGTATAGTATGATAAGTTATATATGAATTTTAATTTACAATCCTTGGATAATGGATTCTGTATATTTAGCATGAAATTGGAAAGTGTATCAATGTTGAAAGTTTTTTTTTATTTTGATAAGGATAGAAACAGAATAGACAGCATGAAAGATGTTGCTTGAGTAAAAGCAAAAAAAAATAATAATAAAATGGAAAATACCACGTCTAACATTGAGCTATCATGTTAATGCCGTCGTGCTGACTCAATTACGCAGTACCGCCATCTTGCGAGTAGGCGAACCTTCGTAAGACCTCATTTCCGAACTAATGTGCAACTCAAAGAAAAGATGCCCTTTAATAATCTTGAGGCAGGTCGAAGTTCGTATAGATTCTCTAATTAATGGGCAGGTAAATCTAATTACTGCCTTTTTCAATCAGGAGCACTGTCCGGCTGACTTAAATGAATCTGGAAATCCGCTGAATGCATTCCTTCATTTTGTCACTGTCGCAATGTTGCATATTAGTGATGCTCATTTCCATGCTTTGTGCGCCCTGTTTTTCACAATTGTTAGAAGTTAATTATATCATTTACCACGTTAGCGATTATTTGTGTGTGCATAAAGCAAATATTTAGAAATCTTCCTGCATGTGAAGATTGGGAAAATTGCATACCGGTATATCACTTAGCGAATGTGAATTTAGAAAGAATATTATTTATTTAAATTGTTATTGTTATTATATATTTTTTTCTCTGAAATGGAAAATCATTCTAAAAATATATTAAAATATTTATTATTTGTTTTGAAACAAATGTAAGACCTACATTGCGCTTTATTATGCTATGAGTCAAATATGATTGGAAATCGTCTTAAGTTAATTATTTGAACTTCCTTTCCAAGAAATAACAAGGCATTCTCATGTTCTTGCATGATGTTATGTTATTTATCCACAAATTACATTACATGTGTAGCTAGCACCAACCTGAACAGACTAGGGCATAGCTTCATTTTTATCTCATCCCAAGCAGTGCTGAAATCACATGCCTTAAGGAAAAATCATTTTGTGCTTGAGCTCATTTAATGGTTAGCAAAATCTGTTTAAAACTTTCACTACACACATTTGATTAAAGTCACGAAGTGATCTCACAAAATAAGATATTTATGAGTGCTTCAAACCTAGTAAGCATGACAATTATATTTTCTTTTTATTTATGTTCAATGAGGCATGGCAACTGTTAGATTAATCTTGTAAATGTTTCAATTAACAAGCTATGTTTTTTTTTGTTGAGTTTACTAAAGTCAAGAAAGAGAAAAAATAGCCTTCCCATAACAATGTAATCATTTGACTTTTTTTTTGGTTTCAATCCTAATGTCAGGGTCGTATCCTAAAAGAATGTATTCAGCACACATGCGTTCTCATTTAGTTCTCAAATTGGAATATAGACAACGATGAATGCCTGAACTGGGGTAATCCTCAATGCCCAATGGCTCGTTCATATGCAGATGAATGCAAGTCGAATATACATGATGAAAATAAGCAGTCTTTTTATTGTCTTTCGCCAAACCATTTGTTTGAGAAATTTCAGATAAACAATCCACTTAGAAATGTGAATGGTGCGAGAATAATCCTATTTAGACGCTAGTGTTTAGAGCTTCCCTAACAGGATGGAGTAGCCTCGCACAGATAGCAGCCAATTGAATTTGCTAAAGATTTATGAATGCAAAGACTTCTATTATGGGCTATTTGGACAAATAGATGTGATGTGCACAAACATTCTCATATTTTTCTCAAATTTGTACATTGTATGAATAATATAAAGAAACGACTTTTAGAAAAAGTATTATGGTCAAATATAGGTTTCGCTGTCAATGTGGTAGTGTAATTTATTATTTAGCTTAGAGTTGTAATATAGGGTAAATGACAAATAACATAGTAATAAAGGTCAACCCTGTATAAACTTCAAACTTGTAACCAAATTGGAAAGGCCTTCAAATTTAGAATATCTTGGAATATTATTTTATTCTGAAGAACTTTTACAGAGAACCATGATCTAGATAGAATACAAATTTATTAAAATATACTTTACTATTAACATTTTACCATGAGGATAAACAGATTTATGTAATTGTTTCATGCCTGTCCTTGAGAAATACAGGTTTGTTAAGCAAATGTAAAACTAATTTATTAAAAGGCTATTAGTTGTTGTTATTGGTCAGCTGAACAGGATGTGTAAAGCAAAAACAGGGCCAACAGAAACATCAGACCTGCTTTTCAGGAAATTTCAGGAAAAGGTAGGGTCGGAAGTGGTAGGGTTGTACTGTAGTCCAGACGTAAATGAGAGCAAGCAGTATATTTACTATAACAGGAAGTGATGTCAAGCTTGATTTATGCCCTGACTACCAGTATGATCATTTCATGAAGCCTAGACCAGATCGTAACATATGTGTGTGAAATCTACAGTCTTGTCAAACTTCAGACAGTTTCATTAAAGTTTTTGCAGATTAAATCTTATAGTGTTATCCAGAACTAGATTAAATACAAATTTCTAAAAGCGACCTCATTTTTTTTTTTTGTAAATGATGTATCGATAATTGCTACCAGTACCTATTGTTTCAGTATTATCTTTGAAGCAGTGATTTTAATTGCATTCTGCTATTAATTATACCATCCCACAATTCTTTGAAGAACATTAAAAAGCCTTTCAGAATTGTTGTATCTCTGAAACGGCAATCTGGAAGAAAGTCTTTTATGAGCACGACATAGTACAAGGATGTGTTTGAATGGCTTGATATATGGTGCAAATGGCATAGAAAGCGTGATGTAGCCATCCAATGTCAAACTGGCCACAACAAATTCAAAGTTATCAAAGAAAGCTTTAATTTTGTGGAAGGCTGTCACGATATCTTGAAAGGTAATGCTTTCACTTGAACATGATAATGTCTTTACAGTATAGTTTTAAGTAAAAACAGTGTTTGTTTTAGAAGTTAATGCTAAAGAAATGTAAGGAACAGGGTGCACGGTAGGGTATTAATTTCGACAAAATGGGATTCAATAAGATGGGATTCGACAGGATGGGATTCGACAGTATGGGATTCGACAGAATGGGATAACACTGGTGGTAGTGCAATGGTGGAGTGTTAGATTGTAGGATCAAAATGAGTTTGAACCAGGGAGATAGTCTGCAGCCTGTCCAATCATTCTAAGTAACACAGGCTTTCTAGAATCAGTTATCATGCATAGTTGTTCAGTACCAGCCTGTACTTGTAGGTTTACTGCACCATTCGTACTATAGGCATTGATGGTTTTCCTCTAGCCACAAACGAACAAGTCCAGGAGGTGAGTGAATAAACCCTTGCACCTCCAACACAAATAAGACAAAAAGTATCAAATAAATGCTATAATTATGATCATGGTCAATTAATCTAGTATAATAAAATCCACATAAATGATTAAAAAATATATTCAAAGTCAATTTCCTAGAAATATTGAAGACCACAAATCAACTTTGTATGAATTATCTGAAAGTTAAGGTGCCGGTCCCCATTGAGGAGTGATGTGGATTTGTCAATGACATTCATAGAACACTTGTGACATTGTATCATCTGTGGAAATCAGACGTCGTAAATTTCAGGTGTCAGCATAGGAAATGTGTAACCAAATGGGGATGCCAGAGAGAGCCTCTTATTACAAGGAACATAAATCCTGATTATCAATTGTCTCCGTTTCCTCTTCCCTCCTACCTTTATCCCAGCACTCGTGTAGCCAGCGAGCGCCGCTGAAAACAAACAACGCTCGGGCTACAATACCTGTTACCGGGCAGTCATTTAGCCACCCGGGGTAAATGCAGTGTACGACGGTCATTCAGTGACCATCAATACAAGTGTCATCCCTTTGTCCACCTCACTCGGACCTAATTGATGACCCCCATTGTCCAGCAAGCGAGACACTCGTCCGTTCACTGGACTACAATTGCATATGGAGAGGAACCGTGAAAGGAGGGAATAGTTATTTTCTGGATCTAATTTCAAATCAAAGCTGTCTTCAGAATTAAATGTGCAGATTAAATGGTACTGATTGATATTTCAAGACAATGCTTCTCTGTCACAGTTGGTGCTATATTGGATTGGGGAATTTGCATTTCCCTCATCGTACCAGTCGTAGCCATTAGTAGAAATTTTAATTAAATATTTAACAGATTAAATTTGATAATTGATGGAAATTAATGCAACTTTTGTTATGGGTGTTGTTGCCATCTTTTACACTTGTCCTTTCTCAGGGTTAGAACTTAACTTTAAAACATTTTACTCGCCCAAATAATGATATAAATAACAAAACATGAAATTTTTACTAGCTCATGGATTGGGAATTTCTATTCCTGTCTTCTTCAAAATGTTGTATGCAAAGGAATTGGATTTATTATTTTACATTAGCTTAGTAAATTAAAGGGTGTTTCCATGAACAATGTGTAAGCTATTTTTCAGAATCTCAGTCAGGTGAAATTGATACATGACAAATATTTTCTCCTGGAACTAAATACACTAGTTTTTGCATGACAAGCAGAAGAAACATGAATAGTGTTTTTGGAAAGGGGAGGAAAAAAGCATGTTTTTATAATGTACTAAGATACCACCATGAAGCAGAGTATTTAACCCTCTCCCTGCTGAAGGTGACTTAAGTTGCCCAATCACATGCAGAAATAGAACACTTTGATTTTATTCAGTAGGGAGAAGGTTAATAATATTTTATATTTAGTGGTATTTAATATTTAATACTTATATTTAATTGATATGAAACTGGGCACATTTGAGTTTCTGGTGAATGAACAGTTGTGCATTTCTAGTAAAATATATAGTATATATTTATTGTGAGCGAATCGGTATTATGAAGCACACATCATCAATGGGTGTGAATTGCTTCAACTTGTAAGTATGCCTAGTCTGTAAAATAGATGAAAAGTGAATGTATTCTTTCTGTTTGTATTTAAACACTTTTGTACATGAAGTGTAGCATACTATGTAAAAGCAACGAGATGATTCGAGTGCGACGATGAATGAACAACTGTGTGAATGAAATTGCTGGATGTGTAATGAACTTAAATAAAATTAATATGTAAAATAAAATTTATAAATATTTGCAAAATATTCTGGTTTATCTTTATTTCTCATCAGTATTTCCAACATACTGATAGTAGTTTCTGTACATCAATATTTATATTTAAAAATTGATCGCAACTTGGAAGGACAACCATTTTACAGGACATCCAGAAGAACAACAACAATCTAAACAAAGATTGTCACAAGGTCAAATTCATCCAGGTGGGACCACACCTTAGGGAAAATTTCAAGTAAATTGTTATTATTAACTGAGATCCCACGCTTTATATATATAAACATGGTCTAATCATGAGAAAGGATCAGTTCTGCCGAGGTCAAGTTCAAGAAGTAGGTCGGGGTTTTTACAGTGCAGGGTCATCTGACCTGTAGCGTTGGAAGCATATTTACATTAAATCTATCAATCGCTAATCATAGCTCGAGATTCCTCTAGCTTTCCCTGCTGACCATATGCTACTTTTTATATGTGTATGGTCAGGGGAAGAGTAGAGAGATATTGAGCTATCTCTTATCACTGACTGTTTATTCATACAATACAACACCATCTTGCTGATGACGCAGATGTTCTCACTCATGAATGAACATTTTACGTATTTGGTGCATCTTTTGGCCAACAAATGATAAATCATAGTATACGAATATATAGTATACTACTTTACAAATTAGCCTTTAAAACCGAAAAGCAAAATGGACAAGTCAAATATAAAATGTCGTTCTAAGATATTCCGGGTATCGACTTTGCAAATATATTTTGTAAAGGGGCATACAGCATGAGGAAACCTGCAGCATTGTGTAGCTGTGGCGCAGAGTGTTGCAGTAAACCTGTGAGCACATGCTGGTACTGATGAGCTATGGATTAAATCTGCACTGTGAGGGTGAAGACGATGTGACCTATGATTTGTGGATAATGCAGATGGAAAATTGGGACCTTGGACCAGGTTTGATGAATTTGCATTGTAATCCTATATAACGCCTACCGTAATACTAAATATGACACGCACCCACCCACACGCACGCATGCACACACACACACACACACACGATTCAAACAATTAATATTATTTCATCTATACTTGCAAGGTCTCTGAAATAATTCTAACATAAAGTAAAGCACTACAAAATGTAATTATAATTAAAATAACAAAACCAACCAATAACTCGTATAGAAATATTTGTTTGTATATTGTAAGTTCACACATAAGAAATTTGACAAGACAAACTCATTACTTGTAATGATCATACAGTGTAGGTGTAGGTACTCAACATAGTAGTGTTGTTAAGCATCAAAAGATAAAAGTATTTAGTCAAGAAACTGGTCCTGAAATTTGCCACAATGTTAGATTAGTCTTTGGGGAATTTTCCCTTGAAGGTTTTTCAACAGAACGTGTATTGAAGCCACTAATGCATCTGTTGTAAAAATATCACTAAAAATATATTGACCATAATTCTACAGTTGCAAAAACTAAATTATTATATAATAAATACGAACATATTTAGATCCATTTGTTTTTGAGCAGTCTTTATGTGTGCGTAGTCCTAGTGTACTAATATAATAGAGGCTGTACTTGAATCACACCAAAGAACCAAGGTACTTGTTCTATCCTATTCAAGGTTAAATCCTGTACCGATGCCTTATCTTGCCTCAATATCTGATTGGTCCTTGTGGATCAGTATTTAGTTTAAAACCCACTGGACAAAATTCAATCTAGCTTACATTTCATCCGAGACCAGAATGTTCAGTCACGTTTTAATTCTCCTGTCTCTTCCGCAATTACTGACTTCTTTCATCCTACCGATGATGAAACCAAATGGCGACGTCGACATCAACAGCATAATAACCCATGTAACTGCGATGGAACAGAGAATGGATGAGAACATCGCCAACTTACGGAACTTACTCGAAACAAAGTTCGAAACAAAGTTTCAGGCGATGAACGCAGAGTTGTCGAAGAAGGAACAGGAGATAGTTGCTCTGGAATCGAGACTCAAGGCAGCCGAGACAGAAATTTCCATCCTGTTCTTCGACTTGCAGCACCGACCAGATCCATCTGAGTTCAAGGCACTGCAAGCAGAACTGGCATTATTGAAGTCTGTGTCGATCGACCATGATGCCAAGACAGGTCTCAAATCTCCCACGTCCAGCCTCCAATCTCCCACGTCCAGCCTCCAATCTCCCACGTCCAGTCTCAAATTCATGGACAAGAACACAAGGACCGATGTCGAGAGAATTGAGCAGCTTGAGGTCATGATGACGGGCATCAACAAGGCTGGAGTCGAAGCAGTGAACGCCAATCTGGCGTCATCGGTCATCAGGTTGAACCACACCATGGACATGGTGACGTCTGTCCAGGCGGAGGTACAGAAGGCGAGGTCCAATCTTCAGTCCCTGGACCTTGAGGTCCACTCTCTGGAAGGCAGTCTTTCAAAGCATCACCCTGCTCCAGGTAAGAAAATGGATAGTCCGTCAAAGACGTGCCGTGGCATTTACAAATCTTTCTTAATACGGTAGTTCTTTTACATTATTGTCCTTATAAAATGTTGTGGCATTTTAATTTTTTTAATGAAATTTAACAGAACTCATGGCACTGGTGTTACAATAATAAAACATTTCCAGGAAAGTCACTAGTTTTGTTGTAAATGTTGATAAAATGAAGTAGAAAAGGTTGAAATGATATAAACTACAGGTTGAAATGATATAAACTACAGGTGCAACACATTTTGAGTCTAAAACTGTTGCTTAGTAGATTCTAGCATTTTATTACGATTACATACAACAGCAAATAATAATATTCACACAAAATGAGTAACTATATTTCATTTTTGAATATCGTAATCATTGTTGAGATTAAAAGCAGCTAATTTACCAAATTTACGAGATGTCTAGAGAAAATTCATTGTTTTCCATATATTTAAATTCATAGAAGGGCATTAAATAGCTACATTTCTTACTATAATATGAATTAGCAGTTAATGTGTGTGTGTGTGTTGCTTTAAAACTTAGATAAAACTAAAGTGACTACAAAATAAAATATTTCACTTTCAATTACGATTCAGATCGAAGGAACGTGGCTTTCCAAGTCTCGCTGACCGTCATGGCGTCGGACTGGACCACGCTGATATTCGACAGCGTCGACTTCACCATGGGTGGCGGCTACAATGCCACGAGTGGTGTGTTCACGGCGCCGGTGGCGGGCACCTATCTGTTCTGGGCCAACATCGTGATGATGGACAAACTGGCAGGAGTGGTCTACATATACAAGGGGTCGCAACGACAGGCTGGGGGTTATGCCTACGGGAACAGCGGTGGTTTGTACCACACCGCTTCTGCAACGACAGTCACCAATTTGGACAAAGGTGAAAGGGTGCATTTTGCAGTTAGCAGGAAATCCACTCGGATTTTTACCGGCAGGAGCAAAGTTTCACATTATGGTGGTACATTACTGCATGCAAGTTGATGTGGAGATGTGTGATGATTGTTTGGAAATGATTGTACTTAGTTCGAGAACAGGATTTACGGTTGTATTTTAATCTTGAAATAAAAATTGTGATGTTGTTTATTTAGTATTGAGTTTTATTTTAATCTTGAAATAAAACTTATGATGTTGTATTATATTGAGATTTATTACCATTCTTATAAAATTCTAGGAATCTCATTGGCCGAGAGCCAAAGTGTAGCACACGGTGTCGTGGTTTTAGAGGCCTAATATATCCTGTATTACCCGTGTAAACGTTTTCGGCCATTTTGCTCTGATGGTCGCGCTACAGTTGATGACTTTGAAACTCGATATCACCAATGTATAGTCAATATAATACTAAAATAATTGAATGAACAGATTGATTAATGAAGTGTGAGTTAAGGTAAACTATTAAAAGCTTACCGTATTCAAGTTATAAACAATACCTATCATGCAGTTTTCTCGAATATTGCCAACGGCCCTAGACATCTACGTCACAATCACTGTCTACATCACGTCATGAATGACCACGACTGTTACTCGTCATGAATGACTATTGTCATATGCGTCAAAATAAATGTGATTGCCATTGAACTAGAATATAACGGAAATAATTAAATCTAACGTATACAAATAAAACTGGAGATCTAAACGGTAATAAATTTGTTATTTTGACTGTTCACGGGTGATACGGTGTCATGTCGGTCCTCAAGATTCCGTCAAGTACAAAGGCGTATTTCGATGGGTTTGCGTGGCATTTCCTGCCTGAAAGTTCGTATTCTTGCTAATATTATATGACCAAAAAAGCAAGGATATTGTCAACAATATTTTATATACACAAATGGATACAATATGGCACACAAAAGATTCATGCAAATATATATATATATATATATAAAACATTTGCCAATTCATAAATCGGTACAATAGTCTATATGATATATACAAGTACAATGCTTCAGTTTAGACACAAGTACCATATACCTGTACAATAAGTATAGCACTATACAATAACAGAGCCATATGGCATATAGCTAACAATACACATTAAAAATTAAGTTAAAGAGACTTGATAGAGACTTGTTTTTGGTGGAAAACCATGTTTTCATGGTCAGAGGATCCACTAGTTCACAAAGCAAAGAAAACTAGTGCTATTGTAGAATTCATCCCTATGAGTTTACTGTGACTGTGAGCTGGCTTCACAAAACGTAGGGGAAAAAAGTGATTTGTCGGAGAAACAATTGTTTCACACAATCTGATATAAGATCACATAAATCAGTTCAAGTAAGAAAATAGTGATATTTTATAACAAAACGTACAAAAATATTATGATTTAGTCCTATGATTTTATGTGAAATGACTTCATAAAAGACAATAGTGCTATTTTAGAACAACACAGGTTCATAGTATCATTGTAAAAGACAGCGAAGAGTGATACCTTGTGTGCCTGTGTCCAAAAAATAAACAACATTAGAGTCAGTGTCCCTAATACATTACACTTTCGGACTAGGACTGTTCTTATGGCAACATTCTAAAACCGATTTGTATGTATTGACTATCAAACGAAAGGTTATTCAATCAGCTACTCAAAAATACTAACCTCTGTGTCATACTAACAACCAATCATGTTCAATAAGTTTACTAACTAGTAGAGCCCCAGTGTTCGTATATAATGTAGGGTTGAACTATTAGAGGGTTTGAATAATTAGAGTAATTACGGTATATCCTAAAATACACTTTTCTGTTTTTCTGCAGGACTATTAGAGATTAAGTTGCTTATACTAGTCTGGATCACCAGCTTTTATAGTGCTAGCTCATTGGAATATCATGCCACAGAACAAAGATACCCCATACTGAGGCTGAGCTGATCAGTCCTTGCTTTACCCCCATTAATGCCTAGCACCAAGCAGGGGAACAACAACTACCATCTTTTAACATCTTTTGTTATGATGTGACTGGGGATAATAATTAATACTGACTTGCATATTTCATATAAACCTATAGATTTAACATATGGTCTATGGAAGACATATAGTGTGCAACCCTATCTGTAAGTATAACAAAATATTAAAAGATATTCCTGGAAATGCCATGATTATACTCATTCAGCTGTATTAAATGCCAACAATGTGTGGAGACACTGTATCATTATGCATGTCGTCATCTACTGTAAATCATGAAATTAATAGGTCACTAATAGATTTTAGACGTAAATGCGACACCAATAAAATGCGAACGGCCATGTCTCCATTCATGTTTGTTCACCAGTCTTA
>JAUTBZ010120534.1:0-15000 GCA_032361785.1 Lepetodrilus galriftensis
CAGTTCACTCGAAGATTCCTCCAGTAATTGCATTTTAAAGTCGTGGTAATTTTAGTCGGACCTAAGGCACACACGCACGCACACACACACACACACACACACACACACGGCATGCACACACACACACACACACACACCCACACACACACACACACGAACACACACACACACACACACACACACACACACACACGCACACACACACACACACACACACACACACACACACGGCATGCACTTGTACTTGAAGACGGTTGCATCATAAAACATTTCCCTTCAATTTTCCACCCAGCCAGCCAAGACTTAATTTCAATTTTCCGCCGTACATTCATAGTCTGTACACAAATATTAGTATGCGATTATGGCATCTTTCCCTGTTGACGACTAGTCGGTGTGAAACAAATGCGCCAGGTCGCTGCATAAATGGACCGAGGTCGTAAAAAGCGGAGCAGAAGGAACATCAGTCGCCCCGCATCGTTGATGGCCAATGTAGTCGGGACATAACTGGTCGTAACGTATGAAAAGCTAAGTCAATCCACAGCCGCGGCCAATGTTACGAGGGAACCATTACGTAGCTCGGATCAGTTCACTCGAAGATTCCTCCAGTAATTGCATTTTAAAGTCGTGGTAATTTTAGTCGGACCTAAGGCATGCACGGAACACCCATCTGCTGTCAAGCCAAAGGTCAATGACATTACACTATATAAGGGGACATAACCCCGCGTGAATATAAGTGAACGTACCACAGTTCACACATTCCAGACACAGGCTGCATATTGTTATATCACTCGTGATACGCAACACAAAAACCGGCATGGATGTCATATGATCCAACAGCGCATGCCTATTCACGCAGAGATAATAACTGAGACTGCAGGTTAAGCATCCGGGCAATCAGATTCCACGGACCAATCAGTGGCGGCGTAACATCTCGTTAATTTCAGACCATAAGCTATTCGGTAATTTGATTATTGAAACGATGGGGGTCGAGGAGCGGACTTGAATTGAGCTCGCATACATTGATGTGAAACACCTCCATCGTTAACAGTAATCGGCTTTAAAGAACATATTTTATTGCATTTTAATATCGGTTGAGTCATTTGAAGACATTCTGCCTGATTTCGCTGTGATGACAGTAAAGTGGTGCGACGACTCTCATGCTGAGACCTAAGTAGCCGTGGCCAAACGAGCAGATAACTCACTCCACAGACCTCATTCACTGGCGAGCTCACTCTACCAGCTCAGAAGAATACGTCGAGGCTTAAATGCTGCTACGTTAAAGGTGAATTTACAGTTGCTTTGATTCTCGGTTGGCTGAGTCCAATTTTTTTCCGTGTTTCACACAGTTTGAGAACGTGATGGTAACATACGCAACAAAGCCGCGGCGCAGCGCACATGACGCGGAGATGAGGTGGCTAAATCGATTTGACTGAGACGCGGATGTTTTAATGCAGTGATCACACACACGGTGCTGGGCCACCCCTGAGACCCACAGGAACACGTGCACCATGGTTGTGCACCACGGCCTGCTCTGGCTCCAGCGACAACGTCCTATCAGACACACAGACAGAACAATGTATTAGCACAAGCCATTACAATGGCCTCTGGCAGTAATATGACGAGGATGGATATATATTGTTACATATTTCTAAGCTGAAATCCTTCATAGATATATCAGACACTGGAGTAGAAGTAGAGATAGACGTACACCTGAAGTAGAAGTAGAGATAGACGTACACCTGAAGTGGAAGTAGATGTAGACGTACACCTGAAGTGGAAGTAGATGTAGACGTACACCTGAAGTGGGAGTAGATATTATAGACGTACACCTCCGTCAAACTTCAAAGCCAGTGCATGGTCACTGTGCGACGGGCGATGACGGGCTTGTATGATGTGCTTGTCAACTCTCTTGTACCACCGTTGATCGCTTAGAGAGAATAAACGGTCCTAGAGTTAATGAATATCCTGATATTTTCATTTACTTTGGAACAAGAACAGTGTTTCATTATAAAAGTCAAGACTTCAATCCTATTTTTGTTGATGCCGATCTTCGTCTTTTTTGTCTACGTCTGTACTTAATTTGGAACACCAACCAATACCTACCAATGAACACATAGCACCAACCAATACCTTTCAATGAGCATATACCAACCAATGCCCACCAACTAATATATACCAGTGAACAGTTATCAACCAATACCTACCAATGAACACATAGCACCAACCAATACATTTAAATGAGCATATATATATACCAACCAATACCCACCAACTAATATATACCAGTGAACAGTTATCAACCAATACCTTCCAATGAACATGCACCTACCAACCAATACATATCAACCAACACTTACCACAGAATACCTTACATCAACCCCAACCACAACGCTATTCTAACACCATCGTATACTGTCAACACGTTATTACCTGCTCTAACACAGAACCAACAAGGCTATAAATAAACTGCATTTGTTTTCAGGATCTCACGTCTACATTCAAACACAAATGACCGTGTTTTACTTATGTGTTGTTATTTGTAACCTGTAATAACCAGCATGTCTTCGGTGGTATTAATCTATAGGCACGTATGTATGTAAATGTTTCGCTATGGTGTATCCGGCGAGGCCCCAGGTACCCCAGGTACGCTCTGTAGTAGCTCTCGTCACAGCCTGGGTATCCTTTCACGAAGCTCTCTTATCTACTAGGAGACCATAACGCTCTCTTTGACGATAGCTAATACACTGCAACGAGAGCGCTATGGTCTCTTAGCAGATGAGAGCATTGTGAAAGGATACCTCTCTCCTCTACGACACGGCGTAACTATAAGGTGGTCGTAACTCCAGCCTTAGTCACAGACTACACCAGTATCAAGCCTGACGTTAATGTTACCTAAGTTTCGCACAGAAGAGTCTATGTCGACGTTTAACCTTTTACGACCTCGGGGAGAATAACAATTTGTGACTTAAAGCATCTAGACATGTCTGACGGATATCTGGAGACCTATTGGAGACACGACAGCTCACCAGAGCGTACCCGCTTACTGACAAAGGTGTAATTTCTTCACAATGAAATTAATATCGGCCATATTTGCCTTAGCTGCTTATCATACTTCATCAAAACGTCGTAAAGGCGTTCGCCTTTGCCCTGATTTCGCCGTAACAACGTAATAGGGACCACTTATGGTGTGCTGTCTGATACAGCGCTGTTTTAATACGTTCTTAATAGGGCTACGTTCCGATAATTCACACATCCCGACGATTTCTAGCAACAATACGTTCTATACGTCGCCGAGGTGTACACACTGTCATGGGATAGACTTGGTTTAGAGTTTTAAGATGAGGAAACAGCAACTCGAATTATTGAATAATTTACAATTACTCTGAATTAACAAGACGTGGCAGATTGGCTCAATGATCTATCAGGATGTAGGTGTAGGAAACTCACGAGAATGGTAGAGATTTCTTCTACGGATCTCACGGGAAATATCTATACTACAAGTAGGAGATGTGAAAGCATACTGATACCACAAAGCTAATTAGTTTCACGTCTATTTATATTTATTTGAATATTATGCTGGTATAAATTGCCTTAAATATGTCGTATATATATATATATATATGGATAATTTAAAAATTCTTACTATTTTATTATTATTATTTTCACCGCGTTGCGCTAAGATTTAAGTAAATATTAATGAATCGAAACAATTGCTTTGAATATTGTGTAGTCAATTGTATCTGCCGATGAGGTGTGCATGTGTATGTGTGTATGCGTGCGCGTGTGCGTATGTTTGCGTGTGTGTGTGTGCATGTGTGCGTATATATGTGTGCACGCATGTGCGCGTGTGTGCCCGTATGTGTGCATGTTTGTGCGTATGTGATTGTGGTTTAGAACTACTTTCAAGATTAGTTCGTTCATATTGCAGGTTGTCAGTAGCTCTGAATGTTGCAGGAATCCTGCAGGCGTGGTCAGGTATTGAAGAACCAACGGTGACAACTGCATGTACAGCAACTGCGACTACAAAGACCGTATATGAAAAAGCATCAATAAGCACTAACAGCGATCCCTTGTTCTACGTCTGTACTTTTAGCTACCATTGTGCTTCAACGTGCTCACTTAACATAGGTAACATAGGTAAAGTAACATAGGTAACATAGATAACACAGATAACATGCTATATAACATAGGTAACATGCTAGGTAACATAGGTAACGCAGGTAACAATGAAAAATACATAGGTAACATAGGTAACACATGTAACACAGATAACATAGGTAACATAGGTAACATATGTAACACCTACACGTACACTATGCCAGAATACAGCACTATACTAACACACTCAACAACATTAATTAAGGGCCGGTAGCCTGTTTGGACATGTTAATTTATCTTAGAATTTACAAACGTATACCGACAGACTCCGTGTACTCTTCATTCAAGAACCTGCGGGCGTACCGGAAGAAGAATGGAACTCAGATTTCCGAAATGTTGTAGAAAGCTTCGCCACGAAATATCTGCTAACTCTTTAGTTTTTTCTGAGTATATTTTATTGGGACATAACTATTTTCACGGCTACATTTTAATTTTAACTTTGTGACATGCAAATTTGACCATATTAGCGTAAATCGACATGTTTGTTTAGCGTTGAAAAAGAAAATCCGTTGCCAAAGTCTTTGACGATTAATTACATCCACCTGTCAAAGCGGAGCTATTTTGGTGTACTAGTATATCATATACATTTGTAGATAAAACGATAACAAACCTATTGTAATTATACAGAACATATAATGACCATTACTTCGTTTACATTGAATTATTAAAATAGAGCAGAAATATTGAAAATCGGTTTCCATAGTAAATATTAACTATTTAATTGAATACATATATAAATACATAGACCTAAATTAAGAAAGATTAACATATTATATTACTTAAGTTCTGCTTCTATACATAATTGGGAATAGTTTTAGAATGAAACACATTTAAGCAAATATTTAGAATATCACAAAAGTTCCATAGCCAAAGAATGAGATTGGTATGTTCAATCTTTACCATATTGGTGATAGGTGTGGATGGTTATTAGCATTCTTGCCCATTCAGCCAACTCACTGCGCTTTATTAGCATGACTTAATTACCTATGCTAGTGTATTCAAACGTTGAGATATATTTCGCGATCAACAGAAAATCGTGTCGTAGGCGTGACTGCAAATTAGTTTTGAAATATTTCGACAATTCGTAGATTACTTGCTGACGGTATCTTTCAGAAATGATATGGTCCTCTGGGCTGACACTATCTATATTCAACGTGGTGTTATTGATGTTATCATCTGGAATTCGATCACTCACATTTTCTTCTATGGATAGTTAAGATTTAAATCCGTTAAACTACTCGTTTCAATAAAATATATCGATTTTGACGTTTTTTGATTTACCTTGAACCATGGAATGGTCCCATACGTAAGTGGGCCTTATCGCTATGTCCAGACGGCAGTTGGCTAGATCGGGTGTCGAATCCACAGAACCGGAAAGTGTGATCAAAGTCCGATAAACCATTGTAATATGTGTCTGACAAAAGAAACTATGCTCACAATTCTCAGGTCCCGAGTATTGCTGTCCTAGACACCTACCATTCAGCGCATTACGATACAAAATCTGTGGCGTTACAATGAAGGTCACGGAAGTCTTCACGATAAGTACTGTAAGGAACACTATGCGAGTGTTAATTGCATTTAGTCACTTACGACTGACTAGCGAGACGATATTCAGATTGTGACGGGAAATTAACTAACGTTGCCGCGGTATAACGATGGTAAATGATACCCGGTAAAAATCCGAGTTATCAACCACGTGGGCAACTCGACACCCTGCGGGTCCTGTGGACAAATTGCTTTGACAAAAGGGGAGAAAGAAATACGTTGAGAACAAGCGATCAGTGAAATATGGATCTGACCTCTGTCGACTTCAGACTGTAGTGGGATACAGCTTCTCGTGGGACATGACTTCGCTAAAGAAAACTACCAGACCTTAGAGAGAAAACACAAATGTTTTCATATGTACATTTAAACTGCTGGTCACGTCTCAATCGCTCCAGTATCGATGTTTCTGTACAAACCATTATTATGTTCTTTAACGACAACAAAACAAAAAAAAAAAAAAGAATAAGAAAAAGAAAGAAAAAAATAAAAATATTTTCACGCAAATTAATTAGCAGTGAATTGGCCTAACATAAAGATGTCAACAACGCGGCCTGAATAAGTAACGTTCACCTTTGTAATACTGTATTAACTTAGAACTAGACCAACATAATTATGTGTAATAATGATCGCGGAAGACTAGCTGGGTGTATTTTTAGAAATAACTTTGTATTAGCACATTGAAGCAATAATGTCAGCAATTAGTTTTAGTAGCATCCTGTCGAAACTGTGTACATTCACATACAAGTTCTTATGAAGAATGACAATTTGCATACTGCGATGCAATGTTATAATAAAGTTGCATACTTTGTCCAATGAATACATATATAGTTTACATGTGTCTAGGCTATTGTATGAGTATGCTTGTATTATTGCATTCTCATGCTATTTTCGATCATATGTCAACCGAAACAAATCTTTGACTGCTTTATCTCCATTCAATGTACCCATAAGAAAGCCCCCGTGTCGAGTTTTATTATCCCAGTAACGTGTCATGTGTCGATCTGTTCCAATCAGGTCCCGTGAATTATATCGTACATGAGAGAATGAAAGTTTATTTTCTCTTCTCTCAGTAATTTCTACTATCTCTCTCAATGACGATACCTGATGTTCTATTGGCTGGACCGAACTTCACGTTCTACAAAACAGATACATATATATATATCAATGATCAATTTAATTGACGTAGATGTTGGGTACTATTAAGACTAAGTCTGAGAACTGTGGTAAACGTTGACGACCCATTGAGCTGAGCTTTGCAGAAATAGGAAAGCGATGTTGAAACGAAACCAAGCTTGTGTGCTTTCTTGATGTAACCCGCTGACTTGCAATCTAAATATTTGGAAATACGGCGGGAAGTATATTTGTAGTAGAGTGCTGGTCCGGCCGATCTGTGACAGGCAGGGAAAAAAGTAGGTTGCTCGAAAACTGGGTCAGTAGTGGTTTTCAACGCCTTTGTAAACTTGAAGAAACATGCATGATTAGTGTTTACATGGTCACTGTTGATAGTTGTGCATGCGCGGAAATATTCATGTCAATGTGTATTTTTCTATCAGTTCAAATATTACGTGCTGGTATTGATAAATTAACAGAAATATATATAAAGTAGCAAAGTACTATAATAATAATAATATATATATATTAATAATAATAATAATAACAATAATAATAATAATAATAACGGTTAATGGATTTGTGTGCACTCAATGTTCCATATCTCAAACTCCCTAGAGAGTATACAACCCAAGCTGCCGTTGCTAGCGCTACAAGGTTACCATTCACATGATCATGCTATCATACCGGGTACCCATTATCTGCTGGGTGAACATATGCTTCTTCGAACTAAGCCAACTTGCCTAAGGTGACATCAGCCTATTTCTCAGTGTGGACTGGTTATTGTTCACCCATCCACGTATATTGTCTAATTATATCCTAGATTAATGTAACGTATACACGTTAGTTATTGTCACTTTCTCAGTTGTAATGTTACAATCAAATGCTAAAATATTCGACTTTACTTTTAAAATACTAAATAGATCGAAGCCAGCTATACGAGGTCGAAAACCTACGGCATTGACTAGATCTACACGCTTTCAGCACATTTTATTATTTGTATACAATTATATTAATTTAAAAGAAGCAACTACACCTTAAAATTATAGATAAGTTTTAAGTATTAACTTTGCAGGAAGAAATTTAGAGTTCTGTCCCTTTACCTGTTTTCTGTCACTGCAAGGACTCTTACTTGACTCAGCCAGAATACAGCATACATGAATGAAGGAAGGAATGTGTGTGATATGACATATAATACCAATGTATTGTATGTGTGATATGATATGTATTCCCAATGTATACAATATGTGTGATATGATATATAATACCAATGTATTGTATGTGTGATATGATATGACCATTATATGTATTCCCAATGTACTAAATGTGTAAAAATTATGATGTACAACACCAAATGTAATGTATTATACGATTCCCACTACGAATATTGTGTGTGTGATATGATTTCCAATACCGTGTGTGGTATTTATAGAATAGGCCTACTAAGATATTGATATGTGTGATATGATGCACAATGCAAATGTACTATATGTGTGATATGATATAGAATACCACTATCTTGTATGTGTGATGTGATGCACAATACAAATGTACTACATGTACTAGTATATATGTGATATACTATAGAATACCAATATAGGCCTACTATACTGTATGTGCACGTGATGTACTGTACCAATGTTCTATATACAATGTATATATAATATGATCTTTAATACCAGTGTGCACGTTGTTTGTACTGTTATGATACATGTATGATGTGGGCTTTGTTTGTATTTTCATGATATGATTTGGGTTTTGTTTGTATTTTCATGATATGATGCGGTTTTCTTTCGCACAGCTCAACAGCAATGCAATTCAGGAACCGTGTGGTGTACATTTACTGTATTTTTGTGAATTTCCTGTTTTCCTTCTTTCCATTGGCATTACATTGAGTTTCCAATGAGAAGCAGGCATCATACCATCATATCATCATACCCTCCAGATAGCGCTCACGCCAAGGACGTCGCTCCAGACAGCGCAGCCAATAGGTTTTAGCGCAGAAAGTGTCCGCCTTGTGTCGCAGAGTTTTTTTCTGATATTATAAAAAAAGGTCCTACATGGCCATACCGGTATGCCTGGAGAGAATGAGCCCAGTGACATGGCCGTGAGATCAACACCGGAGTTGCAGTGTCAGGAACAAAACAAACCCACAAGCCAATCAATGCAGCTTCTCATTGGTCCAATAGCCAATCAACAACGTTACTCAGCCAATGGAAACAATAATCGAAATGACAATTAAAACACATTTGATAAATATATTTCATCACAAAACGAGTGGTAATATTCATAGAAACAATGAAAGAAAGCAGTCTATAGAAGTACATTTTGAGTGCTAATCCAAAACACTGTTGTCTATGTGTTCAGCAATCGTTGAGACCCGGCAACAAGTTGAAGTTTACTCTGTTCTTGTATTAGGAAGAGGAAGACCGTGGTTCTGCTGTAGGGGACGTATCTCAGTGCGGAGCTGTGTTTACCCGAGCAAACCCGCCAATATTGTCCCCTTTACAGAGAGAGTCGCGGTCAGAGCACGTCTCCCTGTGTGACTGCCACAGGTTAGAGAAGCCTCTGGTTTGTGAAAACTTGCCCGGCAGCACGTGGACAGAAAGGACAGTTACTGGACACTGGTCACACACACTACGGACACAAGTGGTCAATTTTTACCTTGGTACTGCAATATTCACGCCGTAGCATTGACCGGCGCAGGCTACTTGTGCATTTAGTGTTAATTAACACGTTACGACGTCCATGAATTATTTTACATATGTAAACTAGACTGTATATTAAAATTCGTAGCATGCGCATTTCGTATTACTTGTATTAGCAAATTACAACACTTAGTACATTGTATTAGCAAATCTCTGTCTGTACATCTAATCTTAGCAATTCACTACTCAAGAACTTCACTATAGCCACCTGCGGACGTAACTACACTATTGTACTAATCATTCGCTACAAGTACATCTAGTCTTAATGAACCGATACTGTCAACGAGTATATGTCGTCCACAAACAAATCGAAGCCACAAATGCGGAAGTGAAACTGAACATCGTGTCCGACGACACAGAGAGTAAATATTATTTGTTTATTAAACAAACGGTCTATTAATATCTCCCCTAAGTATAGTGGTAACCATCCTAGCACACAAGTGCTACTTAATTCCGTCCAGGACTCACTTCATGTGGCACCCCTGGTACATGTCTAGAGCGAATCTTGCGCAAGCAGCCAACCAATTCAATCATTTTCCCGATGAATTTGGTGTAAAAATCTATCCAATTAAATAGAAGTTATCATTTTTATTTGTATAGCTCCTAAACTGTTTGCGCAAGTTTCTCTCTAGAGTTTTGTCAGGGGTACCACAAGATGCAAGTCCTGAACGGAATGTAAGTAGCGCTGTGGTGTGATGATGAATGTCATTTAGTTGGTCCGCCATAGCGATGAACTATCCGCCATTGCGATGAACTGTCTTGGGAAGTCATGGGAAGGGTATGTCTGGCAATCCTGTAGAACGGGTGTGCCTGGAAAGTCTTGGGAAGGGAATGTCTGGAAAACCTTAGCACGGGTATGCCTGCCAAGTCTGAAGGACGGGTATGCCCTTGAAAGCATGTAGGATTGGTATGCCTGGAAAACCGTTCGACAGGTATGCCTGGAAAGATTCAACATCATCCCAAAGTCAAACACATCCTGTATAGCGAATATTCGTGGCAATCCTGTAGAACGGGTGTGCCTGGAAAGTCTTGGGAAGGGTATGTCTGGCAATCATGTAGAAAGGGTGTGCCTGGAAAGTCTGAAGGACGGGTATGCCCTTGAAAGCATGTAGGATTGGTATGCCTGGAAAACCGTTCGACGGGTATGCCTGGAAACATTCAACACTCATCCCAAAGTCCAGTGTGGAGCTTGGAGATCGTATGATGGAAACATTACATTTTACACCATGATAGCAAAGCTCCTCACACGTCAGAATTGCATCCTCCGTAACGCTGACTTCTCTCACATGCAGCGAAAGGTCGTGACCTGTAATAGTGATCAGTGAAAATGTTACGTTTGCATGTTACTTTATATTATTATTTCCTTTGCACGTGTCTTGCCTTGCTTGATAAGACTCCATCACTGCAATTCTAACATCATTTTCAGGATTCCCGAAGACGTTTTTTTCTCTCACGAAGGGCTGAAATGAAAAGCACATTTAAAACTGTTAGCAATGTCCCGATGGTATTATGTCACGGTTTTAGAATTGCCGTTACGAGACCATGAAACGAAACACATTCATGTTCTGCATTCAAACGTAGTAGGTACAGGTATGTATCATATAGATATGTACTAGCAGCGCCCGCCAAACTCACCGTGCGACAACAGTCGTCTTAGACAGGCGGAACAACGATATCATTTCGACGTCCCGCGCTGACGACGGGATCAGGGAAGACGACATCGACGAAGACAACCACCACGTGATCAACAACGCGGACGTGCACGACACCGCTCAATTTTAACGCATACGTTACCAAATTTCGAAGACCAGATGCAGTGGAACCAACGGTGCTACAACACAGACATCAGTGGAGAGTGATCACGCCGAGGTTATGGTGCTGTAGGATACCAATTGTCGACACCGATTGCCAAGTGTGCGAATGTGTGCTTTTTTCTCTCTCGCGGAGACCCAACACGGAAGATAGCGAGGTAAGATTAGGACTTTGCTTTCTGGGTTTTATGTGTCTCCTTTATAATCATTACCGCTTCTGTTTTATACACGCTAACCACGGCGATGATTGTTTAACCAACAGCGTACGTCTAGTGACATGTCAGAGACAATTAGGCGGGTTAGAAGGAGACAAATACTAGGAATATTGCTTTTTGTTTGACCTTCTTTGTTGGGCAGGCAATTAGAGTTGTCACTCCCAACTTTAGTTTGCGTCAATCTAGAAAAGACACCATCGAAGCGAAGGTTATGAATTAAGATTTGTAGAGGTTACGGCCAATATGAAGAAACTTTACACGTAACATGTAACGCGTAACGCTACGTGTCCAGAACAATACGGTGCAAGAAGTCCATAGAAGGCCCATTAGGTCCATGAGGTCCATAGAGGACTCTCAATAAGAATTAACAACGCATTCTTCTAGACTATGTTGTTGACTAGGATATAAGAAATGCGGTCGAAATTACCGAGTTTCTGACATTTAATTTAGTTAATCTGATTGTGTCCGTATTGCTAAATACATAAGTACACGATCATAAATACCGACCACTGTTATATTAAAATTTCACTCACCATGATGATGATGATGATGATGATGATGATGATGATGATGATGATGATGATAATAAATAATAATAATAATAATAATAATAATAATAACAATAATAATAATAATAATAATAATAATAATAATAATAGTAGTAGTAATGAGATAATATTCTTATTCATGTACGTACTTACGGCATATTAATCTACTTATTATTTATTATAAATATGATGATAATAATAACCATAACAACAACAACAACAACAACAACAACAACAACAACAACAATAACAATAGTAATAATAATAATAAGAACAACATCACCAGCAGCTACAACAATAATATCAACAACAACAACAGCGGTATCATCATCTCGGTGCCTACGAGCAATTTCAGCTTGTAAAAAATCGTACACCCCGGAAATCACGCTGGTAACAAATATTGCGACCACATGAAACGTTCACTCAAAGGGCAATAACTTCATAAATATAGCTCTTGTCATCTGTGATGAATTTCCACTGTTTTTGGAAACTAATAATAAATTCCTTTTTATTTATATCATTACATAAATCAACCCCATCTATTTTGCACAACTGTGAACAACACTGATATACATTTGAAGAACCTTCAGCGCTGTATTATTTTTAGCCTTAATCGTAAATAATACAGTACTATGGAAAGACCAAGACATAAAATTATGTCTGTCTGTCTGTCTTTGTCTGCCTGTCTTTATCTGTCTGTATGTCTGTCTGCAGCGTTAATGACAAATTAATTACCAAACAAATAATTTCCATTGGGATCGCTGATCCGGTTTGAGGAAAGCGAGAGAGATGATCGTTGTTTAAAAATCATGTCAAAGCGATCCAGATTAATCTTCACCGGTTTAGGAATGCGTCCAAGAGGAGTAGTAATGGCCCAAGACGCCGACAAACCTCGGGTCTCAAGTGCAACAAGTTTCAGGCGAAACATCTTTGTGTTGATTGAGGGCAGGGCAGACTTATCGCATTTATCAAAACTTACACACTCTATTGCTAAATCACGTTAAGTTTTATTCATAAATGGAAGAGTCCATTGAGAGAGAGATAGATAAATAGATAGATAGAGAGAAAGAGAGAGAGAGAGAGAGAGAGAGAGAGAGAGAGAGAGAGAGAGAGAGAGAGAGAGAGAGAGAGAGAGAGAGAGAGAGGGGAGAGAAAGAGAGAGTCGACTCAAATTAGGAAATTTTTATTTTTATTTTTCGGTTGTCGAAAGTTTGACCCATATTGAGATACTAACTAGGTCAATACATGTGCTCACGCTCCTTCGAGGAGTCTTCACTTATTTGTTACTTCCGGTACCACTGTCTCGACTATCATGTTCTCTTTGTCCCTCATCCTTTGATCTGTCGATTGTATCGGCTAACGATTGAAAGAACCATGCAGGCAATATGAACAACTGACATGAATAGTCAACATGACCATAGTCATGATAGTAATATTGTCAAACGATATGCCCGTATTCCAAAATATGTATTAAGCAAAATTAATGTTTACGTTGTTCGACATATAATTACCTACAATTAACACCACAAAAGAAATAATAATGCCAAGAACAATACAATAAGATTTATTTCTTATTAACATCGTGGCACAGATTGTCTGTACACTCGCTTTCCTTTCAGCTATAGAAGCAAAAGTGACACGGAAACTAATGCATGGGGAACATATGTACAATCCGAGACCGATCATGATTAATTACAGGAAGATTAAGGATGCATTGCTGGGGAGGATGTCACATAGCGTGTGGAGGAACACAGCTTACATGTTCCGCCAGACGTCTTCAGTCAACATCGTATTGGTGGTAGCCTACATGTATCCTCCAGTGCCGCTGTCCCTTAACTCTTGACCCTTTTCCAAACCTTGCCTCCGACCACTGACACGTCTCTTGTCCTGGCCTGCCCGTCACTGGTCATCGTCGAGTTGATTCATCTTTGTTTAAGGACGTCTTTTAAAGGGACACTACCTCTATGGCACGCCGAGCCTCGTTCCCGTCGAGATATGATTGCTACAGATTGTCACTTCCTGTGATGTAGTCTACCTTGGTGTCAACAACTTCAAACGTCATGGAATTGAAACATTGCTCCAGTAGTTACCTTGTCGGTAGAGGGAATGCTTCCCGCAATATGATTACCGTTAAGGAATATTTAAGAGGGCATTTGATCGTGTCTGAAGGAGGTGAGGGATGTCTGCTATTTGTCTGATGTCCAGAACATGCTGTTGTCTGTTGATACATCTACAGAAAACGTATATTCCTAACAACTTGTCTGGGATAAGAAATGAGGAATTCTGCTTGTTTTTCTGCTTGCTGACTTCGAGAAACGTGTTGGATCTGGTGCTGTTCAGCCTGTGGTGAGGGGAGGATGGAATTGTTTGCTAGCTATCGGAGGTTGATACGTAATTTCATCCCTGTTTGACTGAGCGGCATCTGTCTTAACCGGCGCGTTATCGCGTGATGGACTGTCTAACTACTAACATATAGCTCCGGCGTACAGTCTTATCATCGAAAGCTTGGCGTACCTCGCCATTGATCATACGTCACAAAAAAAACAATAATTGAAAACACACACAAAAATACCCACACGACAACCACGCAAAATATCTGGGGAATACTCTGCTTAAAAATCTGTTGTGAAGTCTGCTAGAGATGTTCGATGGTGTTCAGTTATGCAGCACATGGATGGCTAAACGTCTTGAAACATTCTGCATTGCCGTCAAGAAGGGATGACAATATACAAACATTTGAGAGAAAAATGCATTTTGACGTTGTGGGTGTTCTCCTTGCTAACTGGGTAACAATTCTTCCAGGATCGTAGACGTATTCCATTCAATATCCGTGTTATTCTTTGCCATCAGGTTTACATAAAAATACATTTCTTAGCATTTAGCGAGGGTTAAGATGCGTTCACAC
>JAUTBZ010120545.1:0-16253 GCA_032361785.1 Lepetodrilus galriftensis
CTACTACTTAACCCTCTCCCTGCTGGAGGCAACCAGGGATGCCTTAAAGAGCAGTTTGTGTGGCTAATACAGCAGGAAGAGGGTTAAGGTTGCACTACTTTGTTACAAGCAGGAGACCATGCAGGATAACACAAAGTAAAGCATGACTGAAAACTACTAAAGCCAAAACATCAACTACAATATGGCGAGCAGGTTATTGATACAATAACTCTTCCTGTACAAACTCAGCAACACTATAGGCACAAGGATAGTGTTCTAGGAGTTACCTTTGTGTGACCTAAAAATCCATGTTCATGAACATTAGTCAAACAGTCGGCAATGTTTTCAATAATTATGTTCATGTGAGAAAATCTCATCCAAATGTGAAGATTTGATGAACACAGACACTGAATTTGAGGAAATACACAACCCATATCTGAAAGACCTTTCAATGCATTTGGGTCTTGGAAAATTTGAGAGAAATTTGAACATGTAAGAGATAGATTTGAAGACTGCCCTTCATGAAAGTCAATTGGAATATATCATTGATCCTATAGGTTCCTCGTGGACAGAATAGATTCATCTCTGGGACAACACTGCTGCCACACCCTTGGTCTCTAGGATGGAATCGTATGCACAGACTGGAGGAGACAAACAGGAAAACCAGACAACATGCTGTTAGGAATCAGTCATGCAGGCACCCATAGGCATGAAAAAGGTGGATTGAAAATAATTGTGATATTTGAGGGAACGTGTGAACACACAATTTCAGCCCATTTCTCGTTCACCCTAGAGCCTAAAGCCCCTATTTAGGGCAGAGGACCTCCTGTTGGTAGAGGATCTCCTGTGGGCATAGGATCTCCTTCTGAGGATCTCCTGTGGGCAAAGGACCTCCTATTGGCAGAGGACATCCTGAAGGTGTTTCACAAGCTCTAGCTGGACATGTCAGACAAGGAAGTCTTTCAAACGCCTATATAACAGAGCTGCACCAAAAAAAAACAATTCAGGGTTCTACAAATGTCTTAGACAGACACAAATGTGCAAATCTCATTTTCAGCTCTGGCAGCACTTTCATCAACAAAAATTGCATGTCCTAACTGAAGGTAGAGCCCAAACCAAAGTTTGTTTTACATATTTCAGCCTGCAGGACGTATAGCGTGTGTGCTCTAGCTTTGACAAAAATTTGCCCGTGGTGGCGGACATCGAACATCGCTGCGGTCGATGCAGCAAAACACAAAGCAGGAAACTGGCAAAGCAGCTCAAAGGAAGATTGCAAGTCCGTGTATTGTGTCGCGTCACTATTTGGCCTTTTGCACTTCTGAAACGGAAAGGGTCTTCATCGGATTTGGGTAAAAGAAGATTCATGGCACTTGTGTAAAGTAATGGAGGAGATATATTTGGCAAACACTTGGCAAAAACAAAACATTACTATAGAGGAATATGACTACAATAAAACTAGATGGTCTCAATGATAAATGGTTGAGATATAGTTGGCACACACTTGGCAAAACCAAAGCATTACTATAGAAGAATGAATATGATAAAATTAAATGGTCTCGATAGACCAAGACTATATAGGATTAGAAAGCTATGTAGACTAATATTAAAGGGTCTTCAAAGAGGTGGACTAGCTAGTGGTTCTACACAGACTTCTACAGGACTAAAGTAAAAGACTACAGGATGATGTCAATGGAAACAATGACCCCCAATGTATACATTGAAGCACATCGTACATTCAGAATACACAACTAACAATGATACCTATTACTTACTTGGTCTCAACCAATTTTCAGTTCCAGATTCAAGTTATGGAGTTAATGCATGAACATTAGTTATGGACTTAGTGCATGTTACGTATGGACCAAGTGCAGGAATGTCAGTTATGGACCTAGTGCATATTAGTTATAGACATATTGCACATCAGTTATGGACCTAATGCATGCATATTAGTCACGGAACTATTACACACGTGTTGTTGGCCTAGTGCAGGCATATTAGTCATGGACCTAATGTATATATTAGTCATGTACCTATTGCACATCAGTTATGGACCTAGTGCAAGCATATATGTTATGGTCATAGTGCAGGAATATCAGTTATGAACCTAGTGCATATTAGTCATGTACCTATTACACATCAGTTATGGACCTAGTGGAGGCATATCTGTTATGGTCATAGTGCAGGAATATCAGTTATAGACCTAGTGCAAAATAGCTATGGACCTAATGCACAATCATTATGGATGTAGAACAGGCACATTAGTTATGGACCTAGTACACATTCCTTACAGACCAAGTGCATGTTAGGTATGGACCTAGTGCACAACAATCACATTAGTTATGGCCCCAGTGCATGACTGTTATGGACATTGTTCGCATTACCGATGAGAAGAACTATTGCAGTGATAGAATGGTAGATGTGAGTTAAAGAAACGAGTTAGTCCATTACCAGAAAGCAGACACCTTTGTTAGAAAGCAAAAATAGACTCACAATCACACTCACCTCAGACAAAAATAATAAAATGAAATGTTACATATGGAATAGATAACAATTAGTCTCATGGATGGGCTTACCTTGTGTAGACGAAGCTTGGGGCATTACTAACAAGGGGCCATGTTCCCGAAACTATCCGTATACGTAACAACATCCTTAAGCCTTCATGCAGGAAATTTCACTTTTTGGGATCATCAAATTGACAATATTTTAAGGCTTTATGATGGTACAGTATTACATTTATACCATAGCTTTGGGAACATGGCCCCTAGAACTGTGTTTTATTAATCCTCTCCCTGCTGGATTAGACAAAAGCACTACTCATTAGGGTATTTCCAGTTGCCGCCAGCAGGGAGAGGGTTAATTAAAGGGTCATCCTATAGTCGAAACCATGTCCTGAACCCTGGCTAAATAAATCATGACATATGCCATGCATTTAATATAGCAGGAAATTATGTAAGCCTTGACTTACGCCCAGACTATCTGTACGACCCGTTCATGAAGCACAGGCCAGCCTCCCAACCCACGGTAAAGATCATAGCACTACTAGAGTCATAACTCCTATACAGTGTAAAGCGAGCTAAGATTCTCATAGTGCTATAGACTTTTCCATGGAACGAGATCCTGATCAATTAATTTAACCACCTTCCTTCTGGATGAAAATGGAGATTACCTTTGGGGCATTGAGTGACATTAATACAGCAGGGATGGGGTTAACAGGTTAAGATCAGAGGGTAACTAATAACGTGTGCCAAAGAGAACAGGTGAAACGAAAATGAAGTCGAGATGAATACTTACGTTTCCCCACCGACCCAAGAGAAAGATTATGGGTTCCGCATGGCGAACATTTCATAGGAATATTTGTTCTGGAGAATTGCCAAGACAAATTGTATTGAATTGTAGGAAATGCTTCCGGAAAGGTTGACATTTGTCTGAGATTCCGTGGTGGAACCCGAACCACTCGACCTGAATGAGGATGTTTGTTTCCGTCTGGATTTAATCGGGGATAATGTCACGATCGGTCGGAATCAATTGATTAGAAGCTCTCGCCTCATAATGAAACATTTACGTGTCCTTATTCTTTGGTTAGACAGGTATGAAAGCAGATGCTTAGACACTCACCTGATTACGAAACAGTTACACCTCCGTAACGTCTTCGTACACTTGGGGCAGTTATGCTGCGTTTTACACCATGTGAAATGCTTGGCGATAACACTCGTAAAACTATGCTATTATTATAAGATAAGCCTCTCCACTTTGATGAGGCAGTATTATCATCACCGTGACAGCTTTGCAAGTACAGTGCTCCCTCGATATAACGCTGAAGTTGGGGTCCATGACATGCCACCCGCGTTATATCAACAGATATAATTGCAGAAAAGAAAAAAAAATGAGAAAAAAAAAATATTGTGGAAAAAAAAGAAAATATTTTAAGTTTTTTTATATTTTTTTTGTTGGACACTGCATTGTATCCGAATCTGCGGTGCATCGAAGGGCGTTATATCGAGGGAGCACTGTACACATTTTCATTGTGAACACATGTATTTAACGCTAATGTAGACATGATTAAATACAGTAATGAACGGTGTGTCATATTGCTTAAAGTTTCACATGGCGTAAAAAAAGACCCTTCATAAACTGCCCAAGTTTACGAAGACCTTTATCCTTGATTTAAACAGGTATCTTTGTATGAGACTAGTTGTTCAGATGATCACCTGATTATAAGACGTAGTTACACTTCCTGATACTATGCTTAGACAGGTACGAGATTAACTGCTTAGATGCTCACCTGATTATAGAAGTTACACGTCCTTATCCTTTGGTTAGACAAGTCTGATATCACACTACTTAACTCTCTCCATGCTGAAGGCCCACAAGATCAGTGCCTGTGCCTAATCCAGCAGGGAGAGGGTTAACTCACCCTGACTAAAAAATATACTTGCATGTCTTAATCCTTGAGTAAATGCGGGAATAGCTGACACTGTGCCATAGCATAATTCACCTTCTGGGACCAGTACATGCTAGCATAGCTGATGTTGAAACACAGCGTAACTCACCTTTCTGGGCCCAATAGCCAATGTTAAGCCACAGCATCTCACCTTCTGGGCCCAGTACATGCTAGCATAGCTGATGTTGAAACACAGCATCTCACCTTTCTGAGGCCCAATGCTAGCATAGCTGATGTTGAAACACAGCATAACTCACCTTCTGGGACCAGTACATGCTAGAGTAACTGTGCGTTGTGCCACAGCGATGTCTCACCTGACGATGACGGACTGGATGTCTTGGAGGTGCTGGCACTGCTGTCGCCATGGGCACCATGCTTGCTGTGGTGACCGCTACACGACGCGTGGAGACCGCAGGATTTGGAAGTTTTCGGCAGATCGGCTGCGCATTTCAACAAGCTGTACACTGGGTCTATTTCTTGGTCTACAAACAACAGCATGTACAGTGAAAGTAACGGCATGGACAGTGAAAGTAACGGCATGGACAGTAGAAGTAATGGCAAAGTAATGGCATGGACAGTAGAAGTAACAGCATGGACAGTAGAAGTAACGGCATGGAAACAGCATGGACAGTAGAAGTAACAAGTTATTTTATTGATTTTTTTTTTATTACTGAAAACTATTTAAATTTGATTTATTTATTTATTTAGCCATTTTAATTCAATTATTATTTATATCAATCAATTTCAATTGTAATTTTATTTAAATTATTTTCTGTTTTATTAGTTATTACACCGGATTACCGAGTATGTTTCCAGTTAACTACAACGTCCAATGTTATTAACCCTCTCCCTGCTGGATTTGGCACAAGGGCGAGTTTCATGAAAGCAGTGTATATTTACGCCGGACATAAATGACGCGGACTTGTATTACGTCATTTACGTTGATTGTATTACGTCATTTACGTCAGGTGTAAATATACACCCCTTTCGTGAATCGCAGTCCAGGGCATCTCTGGTTGCCTCCAGCATGGAGAGTGTTAAAGCACCACACCAAATATTGGTGGTAAAGTATTTCTGGGGTTAAATATCAATATTCCATATAATTTCCTTGGCTAACTACTTGGAACTGCTATAGCACTATTGCTTCAAGCTGACATTGACCATAAATAAGAAAGAAGTGCCCTGCACTACATCAAAGAGATGTCTATAGGTAATGACAATGTTATCCAGAGGAGGTTAAAGGTCAAATAACAGCTGGGGCCAGTTTCACAAATATTAAAAGCGTAAATTCGCAGGGTAGCACTTCCAGCATGGAATGGATTTGTGGGTTGTGTCAGTGAATTCGGATCAACTGAGTGATATCCGCATATATGTGCTTGAACGAAAGTGGGAGGTTTCCAATATGGCGGGATATGGGCAAGCGGCATTACAGAAATTATCAAAGATAAGCTATTAACATTTTACAAATAAACGTAAACACTTTTAGCGCCATAATATTTAATTATTATACATAGAATAGACTATTGCATTAATATTTATCAGAAATTATGTATAATTAAATTACGGTACTTCATTTTGAAATTAACAGCTATTAAAAAAAAAAGTTAATTTTGTAACATGCATTTTGATTGGTAGGGCCATTTACCGTAGGTATGTTATACAAAGGCATCTCAATTTGGAAATGTTGCAGAGTTGCTACAATGGGTTTGTGCGCCGTATATCTCACTGTTATACTACAGTACAAGGTGTAGGGATACCTGAACAATCTGGAGCAGCGCAACATTGGTTGGCAGTCTGCCAACAAGTCTATCATCGCAGTAGTACCTGTTAACCCTTCCACACTCGCTTTGACCAGAAATAATACCACTATTTCCTTTGGAATTATAGTTCAAAAGTGTAGCATCCTTGATGGATAGATAAATACCCAAATTAGTATCATGTTTAATGTCTACGGTACTGAAATTTATATATGGATATAGTAGTTCTCAGAATTGTTGAAAATCAGCTGAAACCTTTAACTATCTGACATTAGTTAACACATAAAGATGTAGGTATGCAGTTGAAATTGGGAATCCGCTTGTGGTGATTAACCTCTTTACTGCTAGAAAGATAAAACTTGCCAATATGACATCACATATAGCAAATAATAGAATCACAATTTTACATGATTGCTGAAATGTCGTTCACAGGATATTTTTGTCTTGACAAGAAGTAACTAATCAAAAGTTGTAAAACTCTGTCAAATAAAATCTAAAATGTAATCCACTGATATAAAATTCTACAAAACAGAAGTCCCAAAATTGAATGACCCAACTTTCTTTTATGTTCTACCTTTGAAAGGGGTAATCATGTTACCTTTTTCTCAAATTATTTGTCCATTTGTTGGAGAATCTTAATGGTAGCCTATTTCTAGATTTGCATTAAACATACCTCTTTTTGATATATATATGTTTTATGTAATTAAACTTCTACTTTTACTATTCAATCAGGTGGTAACATCACAGTTCCATTAATTATGTCATTCACACAATGATTATTCTTTAGTGGGTTTCAAAGGTTGTGTCGAGGATTTAATGACATTAAACCATACTTTTTCAACCATTTTGATCAATCAAATTCACGGAAACTTCAAACATTATGCCATCATTTTAATTATTATTGTTACAGTATTATTGTTATGATTATTATTATTATTATTAGATTATTATTATTTTTATTATTATTATTATTATTATTATCATTATCACTATTATACTGTATTAATATAGCACCAATTCCATACAAAGTATGTTCAAAGATACATCAGTATTTCATGAAAAATCAAATAACATTTTGCCTGGTCAAAAATCATATCTAGACCAACTGGTCTGTTTGGCCGATTACCCCATATTTCTCTCCCACATAAAACAGGCCGTAAACCACAGATAGGACGGGTCGCTCACCTCCGTGTACAGTGCCACTACAGTGTCATTAGTGCGGGCAGTTCTACAGCTGTGGCACACTACCCATGTTAGTCTTTTCTCCGCTTATCTCATATTTACCGCGGTTATTTTCGGAAATCCGCTATACGCATATATCACATTTTGTTGCCATGACAACATCACACATACATCCCCAGAGTTGCTGGCAGGAAAGTTTGTGTCTCTGAGAAAGAACCAGTCTATTTATTCTTGAAAATCTGCAATTAGTCGAGGGGGGAAAAACTTCAACGTTTAGTCCTTGTCTTTGGGGGAAACAGTTCGCAGTTATAAATAAACACCTTCCCAAATGCACATATGGTGAAAGCGAAGTAAAAGATATTGCATGTTCCTGACTGGGTCAATGCTTAGTGTACTTTAAAAGTGTGTCTACTTTGCTTGCACTGGTTCAGCATATATCAATGCACAACAATACAATCCCCATTTCTATAGCTTAATGATATTTCTGAGTTTAAATCCACAACTGATATTGAGTGAGTGAGTGAATACAGAGTATCACTCACTCACTCACTCAATATCAGTTGTGGATTTAAACTCAGATATTGAGATAAATGGTGGAGAATAAATCACATTATATATTTTGTTTGAGTCGGGGATTAGAGCCACTGTCAAGATTATATATTTTTTCATCCCACCCACCATCCACCCCACCATCTCCCCACCAGATTCACTCACTTCCTTCTGAGTCACCATCCTCCTGATCTTTGGAATCTTTCCTCCTTAAGCTGCCTTTCTTCTGCAATGATAACATAATAACATGATAACATAACACGACAACACAATAACATGATAACACAATGACATGATAACATAATAACATAACATCTTGACATGATAACACGATAACATGCCAACATCAATCAACTGGTTGTAAATAGCATAAAAAAGTATAACCCTCTCCATGCTGGAGGCAACCAGATATACCATAATGAGATGTAGCAGTGCCTAATCTAGCATGGAGAGGGTTAAACATACCGGAGCATTAAAACACGGCAGAGAACTGCATAAATATTTGAAATTCAACACTCGATAGAGATAACAGTAACATGAAACATCTAACTACTGGCATTGATGGTAGATTTACTGACATTTCATTTTCATTGTTGTTTAAAAGTACAAAAAAAAAAAACATAAAAAAAAAGATAATCTAATATAATCTAATAAAAAAAACAAAAAAATACAAAGTTGCTAAGTGGTAGGTAACAAGAGATGAAAATTAAGAATTAAAGGTCAGGTAGAACTCAAAGGGAATCAGAGATGGCCTAAAGAGCAGTGCCTGTACCTGGGGAGAGGGTTAATAAAAACTCTCTTAAATATTCCTATTTCATGAGCATGGCAAAACCGATTACCACCTAAAAACATTGTAAACCACCTTCACTACTGAAATAAGCCAGTGCGCAGTGAGAATAGGTCACCTACAACTACCACTACTTCTTGTACCTGCTGACATCCTATACACAGACTGACAATCAATTATTTCAAATGCTTGTAAAGATTTTCTTTTGTTCTCTAGATGGCAACGAAATTCTAAATGCATTTGGAATTTTTTTAAATGGGCACAAAAGTGGTAATATTATGTAATTTCTTTAATATATTATTTTCTGGACAGTGAGTGAATATGGAGTTTAACGTCGCTGCGGGAATCTTTCACCCATTTGCGACGATTCTGTTTACAGCAGCACAACTTCACATGCATTATTCAGTAGATGGAAGTGCAGCTTTAAATGCATTATTCTGTGAACACTAGTGAAACTTTAAATGCTTTATTCAGTAGATGGCAATGCAGCTTTAAAGGCATTACTCTGTAGACAGTAGTATACCTTTAAATGCATTATTCAGTAGATGACAATGCAGCTTTAAATGCATTACTCTGTAGACAGTAGTATACCTTTAAATGCATTATTCAGTAGATGGCAATGCAACTTTAAACGCATTATTCTGGAGACGGCAGTAGAGCTTTAAATAATATTGGTATCAATAATCTGGCACTTCTCTTAGATGTTTCAACACATTCTGGTAATACTATCTGACAATAGATGCATCCCTTGGCGCTGAAACAGTTGGCAACATCAGCATCAACTGTGCCAGTTTCTTACCACCTTTTGTCTTCCCATGACAGGCCTACCATGTAACACTGAGATCTTGTAACGTAAAACAGTCACATGTCTATACAATACTATACTTAGTACATCAGATACTGTAATTACTCTAATAATTCGAACCCTCTAATAATAATTTTTTTAAATCATATTTAAATTTCTAATAATTAGAATAGTCATTTTTAAAATATATTTTTATTTTATTTACTTTGTTTTATTTATTGAATCCTTCTTTTATTTACCATTTCATTTACAACAATATTTTGTATTTTAATTTGGCTGTCCCTAATTATATGAACACTGATCATTTCCAAGTTTCCTATTTTCCTAATAAAATCGAACACCTATAAATTTAATTATTTTCCCTTGTTCGAATTATTAGAGTAATTACGGTAGTGTCCATGCTAATTACCTGTATAACTACTTCATGTCATATCATTGCTGATGTCATAATGTTGGTTAATTGAAATGTCACAAGTTCTACATTTTACTATGCTAGATCATTGTTGATTGATGCAAATCTTGTATTTTCAGTTACAAACTATATCATCTAGATTTGGATGGGTTCTTCACGGATTGAAATTAACACTAGCTAGCCTGGGACATTTCTCCCGATGCTAAAGGTATTCTTAGGACTAATAGAAATTGATAACATTTGTTATTTGTATCACTATTCAGGCTAGTAAATTTTAAAGTTAATTTTCTATCGCTAGTTCTTTTAATAGTGCAGACATATGATTGTTTATAACCCTTTTCCATGCTTGAGGCAATCAGCGATTTCCCAAAGAGCAGTGACTGTGCCTAATCCAGCAGGGAGAGGGTTAACATTGCAATATCTCAATTTTCTTTGGTAGACTTACATTACAGGAATACAATTACAGCTGCTGATGAATAGACCACTTGGGACTACGTTTGATATATAAATGTAAAGTCGAACCACTTGGCACACATTCTGTATTAAGATTAACCCTCTTCCAGCTGTTTCCAGAGATGTCACGTGGAGCAGTGAGAAGGTTAATGCCACAGAATGATTCCGTAATCACACGAAAGTCGTATCACTGAAGAGGTATCCATGAGCGTCCGTTCCACTGAGTAAACCGTTGGCGACTTTTTTGTGAAAGTTATATCCAAGGTGTTGGCACACTCACTTGAAGATGTTGAAGGTAAAGAAAATAGGAACACACCTGCCAGGACTCTAAATATATGTGTCTTGCTGTCAGGATTTCGGCTATATTAAACACTTAAAAAACAGCTTCAAACCATGTTTAAAATCAGCTGCAAGACACTTCAAAAACAGCTTCAATAACAGCTGCAAAACACTTCAAAAACAGCTTCAAAACACTTCAAAAATAGCTTCAATAACACCTTCAAAATACTTCCAAAAAATATGAAAAAAAGAAAAGAGAAAAACAGCTTTAAAAACAGCTTCAACAGCTTCTCAAGTTCTTGATTCTTCAAAGTTTTCTTTGGCGTTAAAATATCTTGTTGGTCACTGCACCTCGGTGTAGTCATGGCCTCATAGGTTAACTACCTTTGGCTAAGTTGGTAGTGTGTCAGACATGCAGCCAGGCAGCTTGGGTTCAGATCTCAGGATCATTATGGTAGTGTGTAACCTCAGGAACATAGCTGTCTTGAAAATGGTGAACTTTGAGATGTAGTTCCTACCATCAAGGAAGGCCTGAAATCTGTGATAAATGTGTTGCAGTATGTGGTGACTTGTGTCACATTTAAATGTCAGATTCTGTGTCACATTTAGGTAGCAGATTCTGTGTCACATTTATATTGCATATTCTGTGTCACATCTAGGTAGCATATTCTGTGTCACATCTAGGTAGCAGATTCTGTGTCACATTTAGGTGGTAGGTTCTGTGTCACATTTTGATGGCAGATTCCGTTTCATATGTAGGTAGCCATCTTCAGCTTTAACCCTCTCACTGCTGGATCAATCTCATACACAATACTACTCCTGTTGCCTCAGCATGGAAAAGGTTAATGGTTGCCTCAGCATGGAAAAGGTTAATGGTTGCCTCGAGAACAATGTTAATGAAATTTAATATTTTCATAACTATGTATATTTGCATCTAGCTATATTTAAAACCAAACATTAAATGAACTTATCCTGAAATACAAGTTTTCAATTATAAAATAAATAAACCCATACAAAATATTACACTGAAAAAGTACTACCCATGCAGCAGGAAATACCCCATTTTATGACAGACCTTTATTTTCTGAAACACATACGTCTTTCACGGACAACATCCCGTTGGAGAATTCGCTATAAATATTGTTTTCTGCTGACCTTGCATTCCGAGAACATTGTTCCAACGATCCATGACCATCATAATACTTGGCATCATTCACTCAGACAACGGAATCCTATGATAATGTGTGGAAGTGTTTCTTCTAGGTGTTTGTTCCAAGAGGATCATCTATGTAATTTTCTCCACGGTGGCTGGCTTTCCTGGCCGTAGATCCCTATAGTTTAGGTAATGCTACTAGGTACCACTGCTATGGGTAATGCTACATACCAATGTGTCTAAATATACCCCGAGACAGGTTGTATTTGAGCTAATTATCAGATGAAATATGCCCAATATAGATCTTCAGTGCTATGTCTGTCTGTGAATTAAGCGCATCACTGAGAATGGTTATTTGTGGTAGAGAAAATCCTATAATAATCTACAGTGTTACCTTGTTGTACGTAAACTGAACTCTTTGAACAAACAAAAAATAAAAATATACCTACCCATGATTTCTTCCCATTGCTCTAAAGATTCTGATTGCCAGGTTATTTTGCTGGGTTATTTTGAAGGCCTTTAAAAATGTTTACTTTTGCTGGGTTATTTTGAAGGCCTTTAAGAATGTTTACTTTTGAAGGCCTAATAAAGACAATTTACTCAAGACTGGATCTAATATCTCATCGCCTTTTCAAACATGTACTTGCCCGTTTGTGTTTCTCACTGCTCTTACTATTCTTGAAGGCCTTTTAATCACTCATATGATTATTTCTCATTAAGACTTAAAAAAAAAATTACTCAATACTGTTTTATATAACTTTAAGAAACACGCACCCACCCACGATTGTTTCTCATTGCTTTTTTAAAACATCTACTTGCCTACAATTGTTATCTTTGCTCTTCAGATTCTTGAAGGCCTTTTTTTTAATTACTCACAATTGTTCTTCATCACTTTTTTAAAACATGTACTCGCCCACGATTGTTTCTCGCTGCTTTTGATATTCTTAACCCGCTCCATGCTGAAGGCAACAAAAGATGCCCCAAAGAGCAGTGCCTGTGCCTAATCCAGCAGGGAGAGGGTTAAAGGCTATATAAAATGAATTACTCCTTCACGATTGTTAAAACGTGTACTCACCTACGATTGTTTCTCATTGCTCTTGAGATTCTTGAAGGCCTTTTTTTAATACTCACAATTGTTTCTGCATCATTTTTTTAAAACATGTATTCACCCACGATTGTTTCTCGTTGCTCTTGAGATTCTTGAAGGCCTTTCAAAATAAATTGTTTCTCATTGCTTTTTTAAAACATGTACTCACCTATGATTGTTTCTTGTTGCTCTTGAAATTATTGAAGACTTTTTTAATTACTCACCAACGATTGTTCTTAATCACTTTTTTTACAACATGTACTCACCCACAATTGTTTCTCATTGCTATTGAGATTCTTGAAGGCTTTTCAAAATAAATGACTCCTTCACGATTGTTAAAACGTGTACTCACCTACGATTGTTTCTCATTGCGCTTGAGATTCTCTCCCGTCTTTTTTAACTACTCACGATTGTTTTTCATCACTTTTTTTCACAACATGTACTCACCCACGATTGTTTCTCGTTGCTCTTGAGATTCTTGAAGGCCTTTTTCCACATGCCCTTGATGGCGGAGGAGGACTGAGTCCTCTTGATATCCGAGTCTTCCTCCTGCTCCCCGTCTGGGTCTACGGAGCCGTTCTGTTTTGGCGTCAACATCTCGATCTGTGCAACAAACAAACACACTATGGTGCACGCATTCCGCAGTCATCGGGCATTAATTACTCCGAACGCGGCACTAATACCGCGCTCCGTAACCGCACCGCGAATAGACAGTGCTGGCATCTCCTAGATAATCTCAGCTCACATATTTTTTCTCGCTTTCTCTTTCCTACTTATTTCCTCTTTATTTCTCTCTCATTTCTCCTCTCTTTCTTTGTGGGCATAAACACACATACTCGCGCGCAAACGTCTACAAACAAATGTCTACCTATTTTCGCATGCTGTATGCTTTTGTTATTGTAATGCTACCAGAGTGAGAAGTAAATATTCTGACATATGTCCGAAAGATTCGCAGCAGTCTACATGGTCAGCAATATACAGCAACACTTGTATTTTCAGTATGATTTCACCACCTGTAGAACCCTCCCATGCTAATAAGCTCACAGCCTGAAACAAGTTCAGTTCAGTTCAGGAGTAACTAAACCCACTTCTTCGAGGCATCTTTGTCGAGAAAAAATGGTTCGTCTCTCACCCCTGAGCTCACTGGTATCTTACCATTGAAATAGGACACAAGTGTTGACAAGCGTATGTAACAGTAGTAATACAAGATGCTTCTTCTGGTCCCAGCCAGCAGGGTTACCCCTAAGTCGGTAGGATCAAGACTCGCAATCCAGCAGCTCAAGTCTGAATCCCAGGATCAACAGGTCCTGTTACACTTAATATTTACTTCTTTTTAACAGAACAGATTGAAACACTCTTTTGTTAGGATACATTATTCAACTGTTTGCATCATACCTTAACATGATATGGAGTATGTCTTCCCAGTTTTGTTTGAATTAGTTATTTAATAACAACACCTGTGGAAATTGTGGAACATAATGTCTGGTGAAATTGCAGAAAAAATATTTGTGGGAAGTTGCAGACAAAATATTTTGGGGAATTGCAGACAAACGTCTGGGGAGATTGCAGCAGACAAACGTCTGCGGAAAATATGGCAATGCTCTGCTGTAGTACGGTACTGCACAATCATTCGTAGAATACGACGAATACGTTCACACTCAACCGTGGCAATAACCGGCATTTCCAATGCATGATTCTGCAATACAATTGCGCTTGCATGTAAAATAACATATCCACAACAGTCACTCAACTTAAATATACAGAAATAAATAAAAACAATTAATCTCCAATGATCGAGACAATTTAACTACCATTATCTTTTTTTTTATGATTTTCATTATTCAGCAGTGATATGATTAACCCTCTCAATGCTGAAGGCAACCAGAGGAACCATAAATAGATGTGTCTAATCCAGCAGGGAGAAGGTTAATTAATCGAATAATGCCGAGTAATAATATAATTTTTATTCATCCAGCAGTGATAGGGTTAATAAAATTCATACTGAGCAACAGCATTATTTAAAAAAAATCATCCAGCATGTATAGAGGGTTAACCAAGTCAGACAGTGGGTCAAAGTCAGCATTACTGTCTCGGGGCAATATGATGTGCCCAGTATTCGATCTTCTGCCGATATCTGGCAGGAAATGCTCCAAGCGTCCCAGAATACAGGTTTGTTTGTTTACAACGAATGCAATTAACTCCGCCTTCTCTATGGTTTAACCTTCTACCTGCTGCAGGCAATCACAGATGCCCGATAAAGGAACGACTGCGATGAATCCTTCAACGAGAGGGTTAAACGAACATATATTTTCGTCCTTTTATTTATTTATTCAAATTGATTCAGACATCACCGCTTCACTTATACAAATTATTTAATGGCGGTAATTGCTCGGACTACTCGTACCGTCATTTAAGCCTCGACCTGGATTCGAAGAATAATGTCCTACTGAACTCTTGCACCACTCGTGGTAATTATTAACCAATGACCATTGCACTTATGTCCCCTGGGAAACGGAATCACCATTTTTACGCAATCATGGCAGTCCCTGTGACCATAATTTGTCTTTGATAATGGCGAGTGGCAGGCAGAGAGATGGACAGATCTTGACTTCCTGTTTAATGGGGAGCAGTTAGTGAGTGGCGATGTGATGCTGTTTTCCCTATAGTATTCTAGTGATATTGTGGTGGTCTGTTTATATGAGACTTGTGTATGACAGCCAGACCCTGGGGCCTTGGTTGGTGCTGATGAACCAAGAGAGATAAGAATTGTGAATTAAGCATACAGATGTTGTAAGGTCTGAGAGACTGAGAAATTAGTCTCCAAGGTGGATAAAATATTAAGCTTAGCGTTCAATATATTTGTTTCTACTTGTCTGTCTGTCTCTCTCTTTCCCACTTTGTCTGTCTCTCTATCTGTCTCTCCCTCTCTCTCTCTCACACACACACACAAACACACACACACACACTCACACACTCACTCACTACGCTCTCTCTCTCACACACACACACACACTCACTCACTCTCTCACACTCATACACATACACACACACACAAACACACACACAGTTAGGGCTGAAACAGGTAGGACATTTGGTACGAGTACTCATGTTGAATTACTCGACGAGTACTCAAGTACTCGCCTGCAAGACGCGAACCACAATTGCCATCGGTTGCGAAGCAAATGAGCAAACTAGTAGGGCGGTATCATGCTCTCCCAGATTTTTTAATAAACAACTGAGATGGCCAAATAAGCGATTTCCTGACTTTTTCAGTCGAATTTAGCACCTATACTGTAACACTGTCGAAAAGCAAACTCATTTTAAAATACAAAAATCTATATGTCCGCCATTGTGCATTACAGAGGGGAA
>JAUTBZ010120556.1:0-16252 GCA_032361785.1 Lepetodrilus galriftensis
CTCCACTCCCCTCCCCTTTCTATCTTCTCTATCTGTAGGTATATATTTCACTGACACTCTCCTCCCATACCATCTCTCCCTCTAGTATATATCTCTCCCCATCTCTTCTTTCACTCTGTCTCTTCTATCTTCTCTCTCTCTCTTCTCTCTCTCTTCTCTCTCCTCTCTTATCTCTCTCTCTTCTCTCTCCCCCCCTCTCTCTCTCTCTCTCTCTGTCTCTGTCTCTCTCTCTCTTAATACGACATGCCTACGTTTCACGAAAAGGTTGTGGCTGTAGACCAGATGTAAATAGGAACCTACACCATTCTATTACTATAGCAGGAAGTAACGTAAACTTCTATTTACGCCTCGACAACCGATACTTCGTGAATACCAGACACAAATAAAATAGGCCTACATGTAGGCCTATGTTATGTAACACACTGATTCAGTAGCAATTGTTATGTACATAACACTTAATACTGAACCAGTGTGTTTTAATTTGAACTCATTAATGAAACATTACAATTAACATCTTATTGTTATTATTCAGATGGTCCATCTTATTCTCTCATCCCGCCGACTACACACCGGTGTGCACCACCGAGCTGGGAAGAGTTAACTCCCTTGAATCGGAATTCCAGAAGCGCGGAGTCCAGCTGATTGCCTTGTCGTGTGATGACGTCGACAGCCATAATGGATGGTCAAAGGTATGCACTGATATTTGATTAATTTTTAGATCTACATTTAGTTTATTATTCATGAAATGTTAATTTTGCACAGCTCTGGGATGCGTTCAATCAGCGCTTAGTTAAACTGGTGCACTGTCCCCTGTACGGTTCATAAGACTCTTGAGACAGGTGCTAGTTTTGGAAAGCCGCTTGCAAGCCCTTGTGACTTTGAACGCACCCCTGGTAACATGTCCGGGGCTCCAGATTAGCATTCTTATAGTTACTTGCCCGCAGGTCACCTCACGGCAAGTAGCAAAGGCACCAAATGAGATTCTCCTATAGTCTTCTCCGCTGACCGTAAGAGACTTTTATATATGGGTATGGTTTTCCCCTGACCATACCCTGACCATACCCATATACAAAGTCGCTTATGGTCAGCAGAGAAGGTTAGAGGAATCTTGAACTTCAATGGTGCTAAATGTTAAAAAGTAGGTTGCCGCGGTGCAATTTAACTTGATCTTGTACGTTAGGCATACGGTTAGGTTAGAGCCTTTTATGACACTATAAATACTATTCCATATCCGTGTTGATTGGTATGTTACAGGATGTGGTTGCATACAGCGGCATGAAGGGTGATGCCTTGCCGTACCCCATCCTCGCCGACAAGAACCGCGCAATAGCGGTAAAGTGGGGCATGGTGGACCCTGATGCGAAGGACGCCGCTGGAATGGCGCTCACGTGCAGAGCCGTAAGTTGGGCCACATCGGCATATGCAGTCAATAAGTAAAACATCCTATTGATAAATACTATAGAAGGCAAAACATCTACGTTGAGTATTGCGTAAACGTGTCAATCACAGTCATGTTGAAATCGACACGCGCTGCACGTGGAATGTCAAAGTAGTTCCGGTGTGGGAGCTTCTTACCGACGACCAATGAAATTGATAGTTATTATTAACCAACCAATAATGTTGACTGTAATACAGTTGAAGATTGCATAGTATCGCCCATCACGTTGTATGTTGCATATATTTCTTTATTGTTTATAGCTTACTATAATTCTCCATAGTATATAACTGTAAATAATAACTGTTTCTTCCATGACGTTAGCATGTCTTTCTTGTATACAGGTGTTTATTATCGGACCGGACAAGAAGCTGAAACTGTCCCTGTTATACCCAGCCTCAACTGGTAGAAACTTCGAGTAAGTCAACAGATACAATCACCGCATACAGCGAAATTGCCCCGAAATTGTCCCACTTGTGTATAAGTATACAATCGACCCCGTCCCATTACGAACTTTTTTCTTTTTTAGTTTATACATACAGTAGAACCCCTTTAATTCAAAGTGCTGGGGACCATGATATTATTTCGAATTATCAGGGTTTCGAATTAAGAGATGCACCTACACCACTCGGTAACAGGACAAGATTAGCCGACAATGAAGCCGATTAGCATTTGAGATAAAGTGGATAGGTTACAAGTTATTAAAACTTAGGTGAAAACCGCTCCAACTTTCTTTGATATTATATATAATTGCATATTAGTTATAATTATCTAAAATAACTTTTCATTGACCTCTACATGATAACAACCAATCCAATAAGACGCCTACTATTTCTTAAATGGGATGCTTGTTGATACCATGACCTTTGAAAATCACTCTTAACCCTCTCCCTGCTGAATTAGGCACATACATTGCTCTTTAGGGCATCTCTGGTTGCCTTCAACATGGAGAGGGTTAAACATTTACGATATTCCATGTGGCTTTTACTAACTTCACATTCCACTTGGGATAACATCAGCATGCTTGTATACTGTAGCTGATATAAAAGAGTTGCTATAGTTCCCTTAGGATAGTATGGATAGTAATGCGTGACCGTGTCCTCTCTATTGTAGTGAAATCCTGAGGGTGGTGGACTCCTTGCAACTCACAGCCGTGAAGCAGGTGGCTACACCCGTCGACTGGAAGGTAAATCCTATGTCTGTGCATGTACACACAGTATACCTGCATTGATACGCCTCATATTAGCTGTTTTACCATTGGTACTATACTAGTAGTCTTTTTATGAGATACATCAATGCCATAGCCAAGCCGAGCTTGCACAATTGTAAGTAACCTGTATAGTTAGAAAATGTTTTCTCTATTTATTTTTCATTTTCAAAATACAAATATAATATTTCCATTGGTCTTTCTATGACCTACATTAGTAAAGCCTCGTTATTGCGCTGTTATATAAGTCAGGTTCCGTTAAGAAATGACAAGTCCCTAAACTGACAAGTCGTGATATTAGTGAAAGATTCTAGAAAGCGACTTTAAACCCTAATACCCCCCCCCAAAAAAAATAAAAAAAGTTTTAAAATTAATATATACACATATATTGAATAGTATACATGTAGATAAACACAACATGTGTATAAACACAGCATGTGTACACATGCACACACAAACACACACACACACACACACATACACACACACACACGCACACACACGCACACACACACGCACACACACGCACACACACATACACACACACACGTACAAATGCAATAGCCTACAATACAAACTGTAGAGTACAATAACATACTCCATCCGTTAAACCAACACGTCTTCACATTTTCCAATTCGACTTAATCATGCATGCATTGATATAGATAGTGCCTACAGTACTTGTATGGTTAAGTAATATTATTCTATTTGGAAGTAGCGCAAGTGAATGATCGCGTACCGAGTGAAAGCAGTGCTCAATGGCTACATAGGGTATACACCACTGGCATGGCACGTACCTCGCATGACAGGACATTCATCGAGCAGGAATTAATAGTAGTTGACAAGGTCGGACGGTCGAGTAATCAAACCTCTTTGACGAATTGTCTGCCACTATTGTCAACATGTATAGTTAATCTTCGACACGGCCGCACTGGATCCGTTGCGGTCTGACAAACCACGTGACTTTCTTTATTATTTCCACGCAGGGGCGAATCCAAAATCACGACGGGGTGGGGATAGAGGACGTGAACCCTCTCACCCCCGACGCCTTATTTTAATTTGTAATTAATTTTTGTATCACCTTGTTAATTAATGTGTTTTGTTTTGACCAAGTGCTTTGCTCCACAAATCACATTTCACACACACTCAAATGCCAATGTCAACCTGCGACGTACACATACTGATTTATGTATTTTATGTGTAGTAGCATATGCATTGAACGTCTAAAGTAGGCTATGTGTTATATTGTTTTCAATATGGCAGCTCTGTTATTTTTCTTCAATATGACAGAGTTCAAACCAAGAGGTCAAAGTAGTTAATGCATGTTCTGAAAGAAAGTCGTACAGAAAAGCGTGTAGTGTGTAAAATAGCATGTACATCTGAATCTATCTACGGTAACATACATGTCTTGAATGACTACACACTTTGCATACTATCGCCCACTAAACTATCAAAACTATACTCTACAAAATTAATAAATGATCAGTAAAAGTTTTAGACTTTTGTACTTTTCTCCACGTGTTCTGACTTTTCTCTCTACTTCCAGAAAGGCGACAAATGCATGGTGGTTCCGTCCCTCCCTCAAGACGAGGCAAAGAAGATGTTTCCTGACATGGAAACGGTTTCGCTACCCTCAGGAAAAGCTTACCTCAGGCTTACCAAGAATTATTAAGAAGCAAAATTGTCAACGCTGCTCAAAGCATCCTTATCATTTGTTCAACCTGAGACACAGTGCTGTTGTATGTTGCATTTATACGTTTTGTTATTTCTCATATACAATAATATTCAGTAACGTACTAATGCCTTTATAGTTTGCCACCCGTTGCTAATATATAAACAACGTATATTAAAATATGGATACATGCGTAATCTGTATACTTGTCTATATCTAGCAGCCAGTGTATTGACGTTGTATCATTCCAGAAAGTCTAGATTCATCATGTTTTCGTTTCCTTTTAATCCCAGGTTTTTACTTTTCGAAGATAACGTCATTACTTTTGATTGATTGAGAGGTCAACTTTGACGGTTCTATGCCTGTAAGAACGATTCTTTGATTAATAGTAGACCTATAGTCGAGGAAGGCTTCGGATATGGAAGCAAGTATATAGAACATACTATATTTTATAAGGCGTATCTTAATTATTAATATATTATGTAAACGAATGTAACAAGTGCTATGAAAAAATACAATAAAATATAAATGTCATATATTTGAGTTTGTTATTATGTTTGTATGAAGAGGACAATACTATTGTATTTACATGAACATCGCATATCAGATTCTACTATGGCATCCATTTTAAGAAATTCCTATTTGTCAGTCTGTGCGTGTGTGTGTGTGTGTGTGTGTGTGTGTGTGTGTGTGTGTGTGCGTGAGTGTGGGTGTGTGTGTTTCTCTCTCTATATATCTCCTCTCTTTGTCAGCTCGCCTATCTCTTTTGCTCTCTCTCTCTCTCTCTCTCTCTCTCTCTCCCTCTCTCTCTCCCTTTCTCCCTCTCCCTCTCTCTCTCTCTCCCTCTATATCTCCCCTCCCCTCTCTCTCTCGCTCGCTCTCTCTCTTTCCCTCTATCTCTGTATCTCCCCCTCCCTCTCCCTCCTTCACTCCCTCCCTCCCTACCCACTCTCTCTCTCTCTCTCTCTCTCTGTGTCTCTGTCTCTCTCTCTCTATGTGTCTCTCTCTCTCTCTCTGTGTCTCTCTCTCTCTCTCTCTAATATTTCTAGTGTTTCCTTTGCATCTCGATTCTTTGTTTCCCATGTCAATGCATGATGAAGGACTCCGTGTTGTGATACATCTGGCTCACTTAGGCCCTATTTAATGTCAAGTTGAAATGTAACGACTGCCAAATACATTTGTCTGAGCATGAATCCAGATACTTTTTCTCTGTATTAATTATAAGATTGTTGGAAGTAAAGAATCATGCATGATGATGTTGTACCTCATGTTTTACTATTAGTATTGCGGATGCCTGGTGGTTTCCTAATGAACAATCGTATATATCGTAGTTTCTATAAATGCCATTGTTGAGAAAGAACACTATACAATTAATATGATGTACCATGCACATTTAATATTAAATGCATGGTGAAATTGATGTTCAACGTTCCCCGCCTGAATAAAATGACTGATTATTCGCCAGGCGTTGCTATCTAGGTTAGATTTAATTTCACTCGGGACATATTTTCTGTAATAACTCTTATCATTTGTATTCTTTATTTATTTAAAATATATTAAATATACATTTAACGGTTTATACATTTATTCTTTAATTATTTTTATTCTTTCTTTATTCTTTCTTTATTAAACATATATTAAATATACATGTAACGATTTATTTAGTTATTTTTTAATTGTTTGTATTCTTTAATGTATTCTTTAATATTAGTGGTCGACGAAACGTCGCCGTAGATCTTATACATACATAGGTAGGATATATGTATACATAGACATTTATTTTATTTCTATTATTTAATTATTTAAACGTTTGGAGTCAGTGTCACTAATGCGGTACACTTTTGGCCAAGAATAGATCGTCCATGCGTGTTGTTGAATATCATCTGATATGAAAGCTTATTCATTCAGCTAATCGTAAACCTCTAGTGGCCTTTTCTATTTATAGTATACTCCCTATGACTTCGTAAAGTGACGTCACATCCCTCAGCTACATGGCATGTAGAGTGACGACTAAACTAATGTTGAAGACAATCTGAAATGAATTACGATTATATAATATACGGCATATATATATTATAGTTGTTTTCAACTGGGCCCGTATTTTCGAAACTTCTTAGCTAAGATCTTCTTAGTGAGAAAATATATTTTCTAAAATTAACATGAGCAGAAAACCAGTTAGGCAAAGTCTTAGCTTACGAACTTCTTATTAGGTTTCTAGTAGAGTAGACTTCGGACACTTAATAACCAGCTCTTAACGGATTAATATACATACCATTCCTCCTGACTGTGATTTGACCGTGAATAGCTAAACCACGTGATTTTATTATTACATGGTGCTAACATGACCGTTAAACCTATCTAAATTGCATATTTGCGTAAAGCACATGTCGCCGAAACATCGATGTATCTTGACACAGGTATATTTCCAGGTAGAAACTGTGGTATGCACCTAAAGTATATGGTCATGTGCTACTAAACTATCACAGTATCTTACAACCTTTTGTAAACATAAATGACAGTTTTTGTTACAAAAATGGTGTCACTTCAGTAGCCAATAGTTATTTGCCACTGACAGGTTGACATATGTCTTATATAGCAATAAACAGGACCACCACTGAAATGTGTCCGAAGTCACAGGACATTACTCTAGCGGTTGTTCCTTCTTAATGTCCCGAGTTATCCCCCTTTATATTTTTGCGTTTGACGCCAGAAGAAAACGTGTTCAACATTTTAACAAGGAACTTGGGTTACTAATACTTGCTTGGTTCTAGGTTTATGTAGGTTATTTAGTATAACATTTGTTAACATAAACACGTTCTAGATTTGGCAATAATGCATATTTTGTTATTAGCTGTCTGGTTCGTTTGGAAAAGTTTCGGCAGAGGCCGGGATACTTCATAACATTGAGTTTAACTTTAAGGCATATCACAGATATTTATGGTTGTTTTGGACTAGTTCTAGTTCTTAGCTACAAATGCAAACTACATGTACATTAATTTTTGTTTGTACAGTTTGTACATTTCCACATCTGTATGGTAGACAAAATACCCACTGCAATCCCCCCGATAGACAACCTGAATGTGAGGCCTTGCACGTGACGTCACTCATTACGTCACATGACATCGTGGGTGGCAACGCAATGTGATTTTCCGCCGTTGCTCGACGTCACCAGATTGTTTTCTGCCTCCCAATTATTCACCGATTGTTCCATGAAAGGTCTCAATAAGGTCGTATTATTTATATCAATACATAACTCAGTGGTACGAGTCCGACTTAAAAATGCAATACCAACGGAAACGTTTGCTTGGAATATTCCTTCATAGATCAGTTGATGCACCAAAGACAAGATAGAATAGCGGAACGTTAAAATAGTAAAAATTACACGTACACATAATGTTTACAGTCGTCTTCTATAGATATAGAAAACAACTGTACAAATTCGATATATTATTTGTAGTGTTATTTTTATCATTTTACGTATTGTATTATCATGTTATTAGATCAAGTAATATTATTTAATATCTAGAAAAGTATATACATGTACATTTATTTTTAATATTTTTTAAAGCATTGATATATTCGATCTACTATCCAGTGGCAAGTGCCTGTGGTTAGGACATACAAAATACGAAATAGAAGTGTTCTTTTTTGTTTGTCAATCCATGAAGTATTTAGATAGATGTACCGAAAATCTACGAAATAACAGGAGACTGAAGGGTCACTGTCAATTCATTTCATGCCAAACTACAATACACTAGCAGGACCTGGGTTTTTGTTAAGCAAAATTGTAGGAGGGACCATGTTGACTGTAGATATATAATATATAGATAGACAATCTTTATTATCCACAACGAGGGGAAATTCATTTACGTCGTAATAGCATGATAATAGGATGATATAATTGCACATAAATAAATAATACAGACAATCTCTCTATCTCTCTCTCTCTCTCTCTCTCTCTCTCTCTCTCTCTCTCTCTCTCTCTCTCTCTCTCTCTCTCTCTCTCTCTCACACACACAAACAAACAAATCAACAATCAAATGTTTGGTATAATATCAGATGTCCATTTACCAATTGGGTGTCTATGAACTTTGACACAGTGGTATATGATTCCACTTAATGAACATATTTACGTCTAGAAAATTGACGTCATCACAGACATTGATGTCACAGACACAATAAAAACTACCATCATTATTGCCATTGGGATGCATGACATTAATTAACCATTACCCTGACATAGTTTTTGTACAAGAACAGACAGAAATAAAAAATATTTCTATTTTTGTATTCATTACAACCAAAAACACTCAGTGTGGGAAGTGACAAAAATAACCTCATTTCATTGAAAGTCTGGACATTTTAAAAAGAAATATCTAATTGATTTCAGAGAACACGAATCGTTTCAAACGTGGTATATTCATGAAAAAAACCACAATTGGGTAATAAAACATTCCGCTAAAATAGAACATAATTTACCATGATTGTTTCTGACAACCATTACTTCGACATTTGTATTCAGCTGGTGGGAGATCATTAGAGAACGGCAGACACCTAAAAAATTGCACAAATTTTATTTATGGATATGTGTGATGCATTCAGGATGAATGTTGGATAAAAGCATGTCTAATGTGTGGACCCAAACTGACAGGTTTCTCTCTCTTCCAGACATCCTCCCAGGAAGCTCTGGTATCTGACCAAAACCTTCTCATAAGTCTAATGTACAGCAACCCTGACACATTACAGAGGGCTATGACTTTGTAGTTGGAACCAGAGCATCCTGAGAAGGAGCTCAGTATATATTTCCTATATATTAATAGCACTAAAAGCGAGTTCAAACAATGACAAAATGCAGACAGGTTGGTGTTATTATTATGATTGGGCAACGTTCTCTATCCAAAGTAAGCGCTGTATAATGAAGCATGGATTTCCACAGGATACATATAATCTCACTTTTATACCATTACCAGTCCTTCCATCACATTAAGACCAGTTTGATGGCAGTGTTCTGATTGGCGGCTTCTATTATCTGTCTGGTGGTGGCAAATGGGAGATGTTGTTGTAGTGTAGAACAGACACTGAATGCCCGAAGTAAGGCTTAAACTGATTCTGTGATTTGTCTTGTAAAGGAAACATCAGGATTTTGCCAATTACATATACTGTACAACTAATGTGTTGACGTATACCTTGTTGCACAGGCTAACACACATTCCGAACTTGAAATCAAATCATTAACCCTCTCTCTGATGGATTAGACACAGGTATTGCCCTTTAACTCTGCTGTATTAGACACAAGCAGTGCTCTTTAGGGCATCTTTGGATGCCTCCAGCAAAGAGAGGGTTAAGGCATCTACTATTGCTTTCAACATGGAGAGTTACATGCTTCTATTCTGTCTGGTAATGTATTGTGAAGACATCGTGATATTGACGTATATGTCTACCTGTTGCACTGTACAGCAGACATTCTGATATCAAGGCTTACCGTAATCTGCTTCTGAAAGTAGACATCATGATATTGCCATGCTTATCTACTACTTATAAGAACATATATTCTGAAAAGCTTAAGTAATCAGCTTCTGTTCTTTCACTTGCACGGCGAATGGAGACATTGTAGTAATGAGATGTGCATGTATCATTGTTGTACTGTACAACCATTCTCATTGCCTGAAGTCAACACTTTAACTGCTTCTGTTACCTTTCTGGCAATATTTAGTGAGAACATGATATTGAGATGCACATGTATGACTGTTGTACCGTATTATATACCTTCTGAATTCCTGAAGTCAAGGCTTTAACTGCTTCTGTTACATCCCTAGCAATGCATACTGAAGAATTAGTTGTAGACATCATGATATTGCTACTTGACATTACATGCAGTGCACATGCTTCCGCTGTCTGGTATCTTCAGTTATCCGTCTGGTAATGATTGAGAGAGTGAATTATTGCTTTACGTCACAGCGGGAATCTTTCACCCATACGTGACGATTCTGGTCAGGGCTCTAGACTAACATTCTGAGTTACTTGCCCACAGAGCAAATCAAGGCAAGTAGCAAATGCATCAAAGGTGCAACATGTCAAAAAGTAGGTTGTCCGCAGTGCAATTTAACTTGCCCCTGTACGTCGGGCATGTCTTAGTCCAGAGCTCTGCTGGTAATGATAAATGAAGACATCATGATAATTGCTACATGACATTACATGCAGTGCACATGCTTCTGTTGTCTGGTACCTTCAGCTATCTGTCTGGTAATGCTGAAGGGAGACATCATGGTCCTGAGATGTGCTTGTAAAACTGTTCACTGTCCAGCATACATGCAGACTGTCAGAATTAATGGCTCAATAATCATGTCTGCTGTCTGTCTGGCAATGTGAAGAATGAAGATGGATACAAGGCAAAGCTCTAATACCGTTACATCAGACCATCTGACCTGCTGACATTCTAAAATACTGGAATACCAATCTCATATCCCATGGAGGGAAAGGGCCAAGCCATGAAGTGGAGGGTCGAGAAAAAACGAGACGGGGGGGAGGAGATGGTTTGATGGTAATTCGACATACTGTATTCTAATTTGACCATTCAGAGTCAATTGATTTAATACTTGACGTCACTGCGGGAATGTTTCACCCATACGTGACGATATTTAATTCTTAATTTAACAATTAATTTAGAAAAATAGATTTAAATAAAGCTGGATATTGATAAATCGCACATGTGGCGTCACCGTCCTAGCATCTGGTCCATCTATAACCCTCCTGAAGTACCAGAAGACGAGAGAACGTCAGGGGCCGTCCTGTACTAAACAGTATAACTCTAAGTCAGCCTTGTCTCCAACCTCAGCAATGGTGTAATCCATGGCCAAGGTTGGAGTTAGAGTTACCATAGAGTTACTCAGTTTAGCATAGCAGCGCCCTCAGCTGTCTTCATCTAACCCTGTGTTTGACGAGACCTGTAGGAGCTCTGCGAGGATATCGGTCCACTGCAAGGAATTACGCGGAATTACGGCAAGACAGACGCCTTTAAACATGCTCCCGTTCTGATGGCACATTCAGATCTTGACTTTACACTCAGGTTTCAATTAATCATGATTTCAACAAATTGAAATATTGAACCGAGAATGTTTTAACAATAAATCCACATTGTCTGCGTGTCAATACTGTCTCATTGTTTGAAATCAATGCCTGGACAAGAATACGACTGGTAACTTCTGAGAGGGGCTGGTAGCTTATAACAGATTTATGATTTATGTCAATATCTCGGTGAGAATAGATCATTTAGTTTACAGGATCGGGAACTGTTCTTGAGATTTATGTCAATTTTCTATTGATATATCATCATGCTAGATATACTTCAGAAAGTTTAGCACACAGGGCTGTTTAGTTATCTAATGAGTTTAGAACACCACTCTCATTTTATAAATAAAATCAGGAAAAAGTCAGATTTATCAGGCTTATATGACAATCTTTCAATGTTACAATTTCCTATGGATCAGATAGTCTTATTAGTCATCACAGAAGGAATGTTTATTTGCTGTTCGATTGTGTTTTAGAAGTAAGTATCGAAATAGAAAATTGCGTTTATCCGACTCACATTTTCATGATAAAAGATATGTCATTATATGTGCCAATATTGGTATTTTGTGGTGTTTTCCCAACCCCAAAATACATTCATTTCCACCACAGACCTCGTTAGCCAAAAATGTGGCAGTGTCAAGAATTGGTTTCTTTCCAACACTGACAGGTTAAAATAATGTAGTTTCATCCCCCTCCTTATTAACACTAACCTTACAGCATGGGAAAGGAATTTAATAATACTACTACTAATAATAATAATAATACATGTAATAATAATAATAATAATAATAATAATAATAAAAATAAAATAATAATAATAAAAATAATAATAATAAATAAAATAATAATGTGCACATCCATATATTGTGCTAAATCCATATTCAAAAGCATGCTCAAAGTGCTACCTATAATCTATCAAGATTAATGAAATAGTTTATACTTTTCATGAAAATTACATGCAAAACTGTAACAAACGATATCAAAGGTTCTAATTTGGTTCAATTTCTGTTCCACGAATATCTCCCCATTAATTATAGCACTGCCATCAATCAAGCCACTTAGTGTTTAAGGTTTCCTCGAAAAGCAACGGATCCGGTGATTACTGTTTGTTTCTGAGTACAAAAGGTGCGAATGCTATTCTGACACAAAGTAAGATGTGTTTGTTCTTCGAGACAAAAGCAGAGAATGATTTATACTGCGACACCCACTGAAACAATCAATCGCCATTCTCAGTAAACAAATGTCAAAGCCATCTTCTCATGCAATAGATTACTTCTTTATTGTAACTTAGCACCAAAATACACAGTTTACCTGTGAATACAACCTAAAACACGATAACACTGCAGTTTCCCAAACAAATGTCCAAAGCTTGTAATCATGTAAATGTTAACACAGTTCCACAAACATCTAAAGCTTGAATTATTTTAATTTAATTTTTAAAAATTAAATTTTTTATTTATAACCACTTTCAAGATTATGGCTAAAAACATCATATATACTTTATGACCATATAACTTTGGATTTAGGTCACAATAATAGGTGGAACATTTTGATTCTGTCACAACAGGATTCGAACTCTGAAACTCTGGCATTTCTTGCGCTCTAGTCCATTAGGCCACCTAACCGACGAAAGTTCAACCTAAAGTTATATAGATGTTCAATATGGTAGGCGCATTTGAATGAATCGCTCATGAAATCCCTTACTCACTAAGTATATACATATTATTACTTGTATACAAGGTTTATTTGTGTATTTTTGTCGTGATATGACAGTTAACACACGGCCCTCAGGCGTTACTGGTATGTAATGCACTCCGTTTCAGGAATTACGCCTCGTGCTGCGCCCTCGGGCTACTTTCTTTAACGTCATACATTACATACCGTCACTTAACACTAACATCGTGTTAATATCTTGATTATTCGCTGACAATTACTCCTCTTGCCAATCTGGAAAGGTTGGCATCTCTGATTTAAACACCCTCGGGCCATGTGTTAACCATCATTTAACACTAACATCGTGTTAATATCTTTATTATTCGCTGAGGTATACTAAATCTCAAAATACAAATTTTGACATAATATATGTAACCTATGTTCTATAACACGTAGTTATATTATGGAAAGGTTCTATTTAGCTAGTTGCTATATTCTACAAAGTGTATGCTATTTGTTAACACCTATATTGTGTTAATAAAATGATTAGTCGCTGAGATATGCTAGTTTCAACATGGCTGGGGTACATCTCAAAATACCAATTTTGCCAAAATATGCGTTAAGTATGTTCTATAGCACAAATAAATAAAAAGGTTCTATACTGAAGGTAAAGAGTTTGGCAACTCTGAGTATGTCCAAGTAAAAAGAGCGATGCAGTCCGAGTATAACATTTTTTAAAACCCAACTGCGTTACAATTGTTAACTGAAAACATCTCTAAAGAAAGAAACTAAGAATACAAACAGAGTTATTATATACACTTGTGAGTTTTAAATCGGTTTTAGAAATCTGCGACGTAAATCACTATTCTTCAAGTAACAATAGATTGCTATCGATAAATTAGCTTCAGATTCCTCTAGCCTTCGCTGCTGACCATAATCCTCTATCATACTGAAATAAAAAGCAGCTAGCAGGGAAAAAAAGCAGCTAGCAGGGAAAGCTAGAGGAATATCAAGCTATCAATATTTAAAACAAGCTAGCAACAAACTAAAAGCTGAAGGCTTCGAAATCCATATTATTTAACATATTTTAAGCATTTCTTTATCAAAATTGGCATTTTGAGATGTACCCCCACCATGTTCAAAATAATAATAACTCTGCGATTAATAATGTTATTAACACAATATTGATGTTAACAGATAGCTTACACTTTGTAGAATAGAACTAATAACATGAATCCTATCAATATGTCCTTTGATAAACTATATTACATAGGCGGGTAATAACAATAAAATATCAAATATGGCTTGGTAACAATTTCTCCCCGGTGTACAACCCTCTAAGAACTGGACTAATTACTTTGCTTGTCAGAAAAGCTTGTAATAACAATGTAACTATTAACGCAGTTCCACAAACAAATGTCCAAAGCTTGTAATAATGTAAATATTTATACAGTTTCACAAACAAATCTCCAATACTTGTAATCATGTAAATACTATGCAGTTCCATAAACAAATGTCCAAAGCTTGTAATCATGTAAAGACACGTGTCCTTGAGAATAGTTCTGCTTATGACAACCCCGGAAATGAAGACACAACCAGACAGATCAACAATCATTCTACTGGTAGGTTGCTGCCCACAGCAGCCCCTGCCACTCACAGGCTTAGCCGCACTGCTCTAGACATTGACTAGCATACAGACTAGACTGTCAGCACCCCAGGCCACACTAGTAGTTGCCACAGCCACGACTGGCCACATAAGGACACGTTTTAAGTATTGTTCTATCATATTAACACTTTTTCTGCTAGATTGTTTACAAACCTTGTCCTACATGGCATAATCAGTTTCTGTCAGCAGCACAAAGCTTAAAACATTCATGAATCCATAAGCCATTTAAAATAGGGAAATTAAAATTAAATTCTAATCTCTGCTACTAAAAACAAGTTTTTACTGTCCATTAAACCACCAATATCAATAAAACAGACAGAATATATTTTAAATAAAAGCACAATGGCTTGAATTCAAGTGCCTGTGGTTTGATATTCATCTAAACAAATATGATAGCTTTTTCTTAAACAAAATTTTAATTAATTTTGTTTGATTTTTCTCCATGTCCATTAAGAAATCAACATTTTAATTTTTGAACATTTCAATAATAATATAATAGTAATGCATTTCGATAGCACCTAATCTCAAGCTTATAGCTTCTCACTGGCACTTTACATAAGAGATAGTCCAATTCCTTTGGTTACACATTTGTGAAAATGTCTATGAAATGCATGCAAGATCTGCAATACAATTAAACCAGCCTTGTTTAAAACAATCTGATTCAATATTTGGGTGTCTACATGCACACAGTTCCTGACGTACAGTAATGGTTCTTAACACCATTCCTTGTACGTTCCAGTCTAATGACCACGTTTAAAGTAACATAACTGTGTCTGGAACGTTTATTGCCCCATTGGAGAACAATTTGCCCCGACAGACGAGCAAAGCTGCGGACTGAAAATTAATGTCCTACCAGTGTGTAACGCAAAACTAATTGGCTCATCGACATGTAACGTAACAATAATTGGCCTCACCAATTGGTTCAGACATCTTAACTGAACAACACTAATAGGTAAAAATCTTTTGGCTAAAACAGGGGAACAATATATGCACAAGAGTATTAGAAAATCATTTTTTTTACTAAAATGTCATTCATTTGATGACAATGGTTAGCAGCAAGAAAAACAAGGTAATAACGTTAATGCCCAGGTAATGCAGTACGTTCTAAGGTTCCATTAACACTAATGCCAAGTAGAAGTAATTATAATTTGTACATGATAATGATAATGTGACACAAATGTAGTCATAAATCTTTGTCTGATAATGGCCTCTTTAATATGAGCCCATATCCTACAGATAGGTTGAAGCAGATCTGGTACAGTTCTCTGACTTCTTTGGAACTTATCCCATAAGTATTGATTTGATTTAAACATATTTTCTTCATCAGAAAAGGATTGGAAAAAAGTTATCCAACTTACTAAATCTGTTCCTAAATAAGTATTATATTGGATTAAAACTGAGACTGAAGGGGAAGAAGCCAGTTCATGGTTCTGATGTTGGTTGAGAAAGTCTCTGGTGATATTAGCGGTGTGGGTGCAGGGCTCTGGACTAACATATGCCCGACGTACAGGGGCAAGTTAAATTGCACTGCGGGCAACCTACTTTTTAACA